>JAOXJK010000013.1:238661-266916 GCA_025774025.1 Xenus cinereus
AAGAAGTGGGAGGAGCGGGCAGGGGGCTTTGGGCTGGGACAGAGCAGCAGGAGGGGGTGCTGGGTGGGTGGGAGCACCTGCAGGCAGGGTGACCTGACCTGTGAGCGCTGCTGCAGACCGGCTCTGGGGGAGAAAGGGTGGACTCAAGGCTGGAACAGCACCAAAATTGTAGAGAGCTCTGCTCAGGACCCCAACATGCAGCTGGGGGGCAGAGCCTGGTCTGGCAGGAGCAGGGGTGATGGAGGTGGAGATACGCACTCCGCACTCCTAGGAAATACGGCGGTGGTGTGCCATGGGGCGTCCTGCCCTTGTCCCCTGCCCTCAGCAGCACCGAGTCACCCCTGCTCACAGCAGGGCCATTTGAGCAGCACTGAGCCCAGGAGCTCCGTGCTCCCCATGCAGGGCTGAGTGGGTGGCCATGCGTGTGATGAGTTTGTCAGGCCACGGAAAGCTGTCCATAAGAAATACCAGTGAAGCTGTGTAAACAAACAAGCGGAATCCAGCCTGTTTTGAGCTAGGTAAGACCACAGGTTCATGAGTGCTTTCAGCCCAGAGGGGAAGAGAATAATGCTGTCTCCTGCTGCAGGTCTCAAAGAAAGGTCACAGCTGATCCTAGAGCCAATCTTTTGTGACCCCTGTCTGCCAGATGTCAAGCAGCAGGAACTTGCCTCCCCGGTGAGGGTCTGCTCTGGGACTAGGCTCTGTGTGGACAAGCCCTCTGCGCGGACAAGTCCTCTGCCCCAGTGGTGCTGGAAGAACTGCTTAGAAAACAGGAAACCACTTGACCAAGAAAAAGCAGTGAAACATTCCCTTATTCTGCAATGTTTGTTGTTTTAGGCTCTCCCAGTCAAGTGGCTCAAGCTGAACGGCAGCCTGGCTGATCCCCCCAAGCATTGAGGCAGTCCCTGCTGGACCCCGCAGCCAGCCCAGCCCAGCTGCACCACCCACGGGGAGAAGCAGGACAGCGTGGCTTCACAGCCCAGATGCCAAACTCGCTGCTAATGACAGCCTGGGCAGAGGTGAGGAGGCTCGGAAAAGTGTGACGTGTCCCCGTTACCAGCCTGCGCCTGCTCTCCCTCCCTCCCCTCCAGCAGCAGAGCACCTCTGCTTCCCGGGGCATGGACAGTAAACTGAGGCAGAGCAGGTGTGTCCCAGCTCACAGGTGAAAATACCTTCTGCCAGTTCTTTGGGTAAGGACCAGCTCTCCATGTCTGGAATCCGGTAAGGTCTGCAAGCTCCACAGACCCTATGTGTCCCCAAACCCTCAAGCCAGGATGCTCAATTTCATGGACAATTCACTGGGAACCCCCCACAGGCATGGCTGAGCTCTGTGTCTGCAAGACCCAAAGAATTGTGCCACCATCCCAAGTCAAGCAGCAGAGGCTGTGGCTGAAGGGACAGACACTTCCCAGGGTTCTGGAGCAAAACTGTCAGCAGGAAACGGTGGAGGGGGCTGATCCTGCATCCCTCTGCGACTGCCTCACCCCTGCTCCAGAATTACGGCACCCGCCTGGTCAGGCCAAGCTTGTGCCAGCAAAGCCTTTAGCAATCACCAGACGTGAGACCCGCACCCGTGGCCAAAATATGTCCCAAGAAGCAGCTTCCACTGCTATGGGTGAATGCCACCTACAGCAGCACCCAAGGGAGCAGACAAATGTGCCAGCCCCAGACGTGCATCAGCCTGGGAGGGGTGGTCTCGCAGGGGGCTGCAGCTGAGCAGGGGGGAGCAGAGCCAAGGTGGGGTTCCTCCAGCTGCTCCTGTGAAGAAGTAGACCTGCCTTCTTTAGGGGGCTGGACACAGAAAGCGGCAGGCGCCACTGACAACCAAAGAGACGGGCTTGTGTTGTGTTTGGCTCCGGGTGCTGCAGGAGGTGCCAGGGAGAAGCCGAGGAGCCGCAGAAACGGGAGCTGCCAGGGCTGCAGCCGTGCTGCAGGGAGGGGAGCACCCTGGGTGCCCCACTGCAGTGCCCCGGGACCACCACGGGGTGAGGAGAGCTATGGGCAGGCATTGATCCCTCTGCTGGGGTCTTTACCCTTGCACAGCTCCATCCTGCACCCGTCTTCACACCCTGGGGCCCTCCAAGGTGTCACAGCGACAGGGATGCCTGCCAAAAGCTTCAGTTGGCATGGGCTGCCAGGGTCCAGCGCTGGTGGGACAAACTGGCCAGCGGCTCGGTGTGGCAGCGGCCGTGGCATTATTGGTGCAGGCCGCGGTCTGGTGTGCTTGCGGGGGACGTGCGAGAGGGAAAGCTGCCAGGCAGCAAGACAGGACAATGCCCTGCTCGCCTTCGCCCAGGGCTGGCAGGCAGGCTCCCGCCGGGGGGCATGGGAGGATGGGCCAGCCCTGTGTTTACTCCTCCAAAAAAGAGACTTTCCTCCTGAAAACAAAACCTTTTGTGTGCAAATGCAGCCGTCTGGCAGGTTTGTTTTTATACAGGAAACTTTGAAGCAGAGGGCCAGGACTGGTTTCGTTTTGAGGTGGGTTTTTCAGTTCATGGCAGTGTTTGGAAACTGAGCCGCTTCCCGAGTTTGGAGGCTGATACTTTCACGTAGCTGCTCTCCCTGGCCCGCAGGCAGGCGGTTTGGAGGGAGCCGGCATCGCCTTCCCTCTGCCTTTTCTCCGCAGAGACCTTTGCCCAGCCAAGGCAGCCGGGGGGGTGAAGCCACAGACAGGGCCGGGTGCCTGCGGTGGTGGGAAGGCTGAACCCCCCGAGTGGCACTGAAACAGCTGTGACCCTCACGGGACTGAAAAGGGTCAGATGCAGAAGTCCCCCTGCCATGCACTGCAGAACAGGTGCAGGAGCCTGCTGCTCCCACGATGGGTTAAACTGGGCTAATCCTGTCAATACCTTGTGAGGAGACCAGAAACACGAGCTTCGGGCCTTGTTTTCAGTTGAGACTGCAGGAGACAAGAGTTCTCATGCTCACTGCCATGGCTCTTGCACCTCCTCCTGCCATCAAGATGGGAGAGGGGATGCCTTGGGACCTGCTCCCATGGTCCCAGCTGTTCTCCAAAACCACTGGGAAGACCCTTCTACTTGCCCACAGAGACCAGCTGGCCACCCGTTCAGCAGGGTGAGAATAAGTGCCATCCTGGACAAGCTCTTGGAATGCTCTGCACCTCCTAAGCCAATTCAGGAGCTCCTCTCCACTTCCCCCTTGATGTGGGGCTGAGAGGGACCAGGATGCTCTCACTCCCGGGTGGTGGCTGATCTGATGGGGCCCAGGGCAGCAAAGCTGTTAGCAATCACAGCCCACAGACACCTTCACAGCTGGAGCGTGGGTCTGGGTGTCTGCGCTGGCTCCATCACGGCCCTCGGGGCCTTCCCCTTTGCAACAGCAGCATGAAGGGTTGCTCACCATCTCCAAGGGTCCCATCACAGGGTGCCCTCAGCACCTGGGTTGTCCCCGCAGCACACGGTGCAAACCCAGGTGAGGTGCAGGGAGGTGTGAGCCATGCCCAGCCTGCAGCACGGCACGTGTCTCCCGCCCTCCCTGGGGCGCAGACCCCTGCCCTCACAGGGCCGCAGGAGACATCTCCATCCAGCTGATCCCTCCTCCCTGGCATCCTTCAGCTGAGACGCTGGGCGAGCCCAGGCGGGCCTTCCCCCAGGACCAGCCCAGACTTGAGCGTCAGGGCTGTGCACAAGCAGGAGTAAACGGCAAGTGTGAGTGCGCCAAGTTGACACTGCAGGCGCCAGGCTCGCGGGGACAGGCTGTGGACCACGCTGGGGATGCCCACCAGGAGAGGTACCGGTCCTACTCCCTCTCTCTTCCTAGATGCGTGGTCGAAGCCGGGATGCATGCAGCGGGGAAAGGAGCACGGTCTTCCTGTGCTCTGGCACGGTGCGGGCAAGCCCCATCCCACAGCGCTGGGGCGGGTGGCAGGGGATGGGCAGCCTCTGTGCAGGGCTGTGCCTGCCGAGGGGGAACCTCGTGCCCAGGGTCTCCAGCATGATGAGGTGTGGATGGGCACCAGGAGCTGCTTCGTGGCTATTTCTTGGCTCCGTGAGCGTGCCATCCTGGTGGCCCCAGGCATCTTTACTATCAGCCTGTGCAGGCACCACATCCCAGGGTGGCCGTAGAGCCCTGCAGGGCTCCGCAGGCTGTTGGCGATGGGGTGAGGGGTTTTGGGGGCCATCCAGGTGCTGCCATGGCGCTTCTTGCAGTCGGTGTGGGGCAGGCACTCTGCAGGCTGCTATCAGCCCTCCCTACCTGGTTCCTCTTGCCAGGGGAAGAGGGCTCCTGAGCCTGCTCAGCCCCAGGGGCGGCTCCCGCACCCTGGGGGGACAGAGCAGGTTTGCCCGGCTCTGCCGGCTCTGGGTGTGCTCTGAGTCACCCGAAGCCCGGCTCTTCACAGCTCCACAACCATAGGCATCCCAGGCTCTGCTGCCAGGCCTCCAGCAACAAGCAGGGGAAGCGCAGAGCATCACCCGAGCACGGGACTCACTCCTGCACCTCCTGGCTGTCCCGCAGCCTGGCCGGCTCTGGGCACAGCTCTGCCCTGCAGAAGGGATGATGTCCCCCCTCCCCTCCCTGCAAAACGGGAAGAGCTCCAAGGTTTGAAAGCACCAGGCAGGAGGCAGGTAGCAGTGCTGGCAGGGCTCCATGTGGAAATGATTAAACACTTGCAACTGACGGGGTTGAAGGAAGAGCATCCCAGCGCTCTAGGGTTTAGGGTTGGAGACCGGTGGCGTGTGAACCTTGCAAAGAGAGAGGTCCCAGCGGCACCTGCATCATCCACAGGCTCTACCCTGGGAACAGCCTGTTCCCCTTGTTCCTCCCTCGCAGCCTCGGGCAGGGCTTGCACCCCAGAGGTGGCAGAGCGGAGAAACTGCGGCCTGGGGCAGTTCAGAGTGCTGGTGGGCACAAGAAGAGACAGGGACCAGAGGGACAAGGACTGAACAAATGCTGCTGCTGGGCCAAGGCAGGACAGGAGCCCCAGAGCTGCTCCCAGCCCAATCCCAGTCGCACTAGTGCCCCATATCATGCATCCCCCAGGCACCACGTTGTCACATCTTGGATGCAAGGGTTCCTGCCCAGGGAGGGATGGCAGAGCTCTCACAGGGACAGCAGGGCTGCACGTCCCACCGTGGGTACAGGCTCCTCGGTGCAGTGACAGCATGGCATAGTGCCAGGCCATGGCTGTGCCCTCTCCGGGTGGCAGGCTGAGTCCCTCAGGGAGTGGCAGCATCCTTGCCTGCACACCGTCACCTGGTAGCGGTGTGCAGGGACCTTGCTCAAGCCCAGCCTTGGCAGCGTTGCCCACTGGCTGTCACCACACAGGGACCCTGTGACACTGGGGATGCTCGGGTGTCGCAGGCACACACTCTGCTGCCCACCCTGCTCAAACTCACCCCAGCTGGTGCTTCCCGGGGGGGGTTCCCTACTTCTCCCAGGTGTGGAGGACAATGCTCAGGTCTGGGAGATGCCTCAGCAGGGACAAGCCCTGTGCCACCAGCTCCATGCTCAGGGCACCTGGAGTAAAGGCCACTGCAAGGAGTACGAAGGCAAACCGTAAGTGGACTCTGCTCTGGTCTGAGGTTGGCACTGCCCCAGAGCCTTTGCCAGACAGGGCCTGTGCCACTGCACTGTGGCTACTGTCCTTCAGCATAAGCAAGACCTGAAACCACAGTGATGGGCATGCTGTCAGAGGTCCCCTTTCCCATCTCTGTTCCAGACTGCATGATCCCGCTGGGGCCCGGGGCAAGGACAATCTCCCAGCCTGAGGCTCTGCCCCTTGCAGGAGGCGGTGGTTTGGCTGCACAGACCCCATGGTCCCAGCCCAGATCTGCCCAGCATAGCTTTCTAGTGCTCATGGTTGGCGGAGCATCCCCCATCCCCCTGCTCCCTGCAGTAGCCTTTGCTGCTTCACGGAAAATGTGATGACTCGGCAGCCCCTGAGTTTCCAGGCCGGGTTCCAGCTGCTGGGTGGAGAGACCTTCTGCAGTTTTTTTTGGGTCTGGCACAGCCAAAGGCTTCACTGTCGGGGGGACCAGAGGGGAGATCTGGCATCCCCAGATGAAGGCAGCTTCTCTCTCTGTGCTTACCTGGGGTGGCATGGTGTCACCAGGGTGGCTGTGGGGAGGGCAGCGCTGGCACGTAATGAGCAGCTTCTTCTGGCCAGTATGGGAGGCTGCTGGGCCCTGTGGCGCCAGGGACAGGGTCTGGGTTTCACTTTCACCAGCACTTCGGGCTGTTTCCAACACAGGCACAGCCCAAACTACCTGAGCTCAGGGAGCAAAACTGCCTGGTCGCCAGGTTTAAATCAGTGGGGCTGGTATGGATGTGTCCCCACGGCCGGTGGGGTGCCCGCTCTGTGGGCCCTGTAACTGGCCACCAGCAGCATGTGGAGGCTGGGAGAGCTGCTGGACACATCTGGGTCCGTGCCCAGAGGTCAGTCCCATCCTGGTGGGCATCAAGGCATGGTGGCGAACATCCCCCTAGCCCATCCTCATGCTGGGCAGGGGGTCACCTCTCCTCCTGGATAGAGAGGTGTGGGGCAGAGGCACAGCAAGGCAGTGGGCTCTGGGGGAATGGAGACACTGCTCCAGGAGTCCCCGCTCGGCTCCCCAGCCCAGAGACCAGGGAGGGCAGGACAGACCCTTTGTTCTGCAAGCCAATGCCCAGAGCTGTACCAACACACAGGTAGCAGCAGTTGTTTTTCCAACAAGTTCCTGAGATGCCACATCCCATTTACCTCCCTTGCATCTCCATCCCACTGAACTGGTATGGCTGGAGATGGAGATGACCAGCTTTGCAGAGAGGCTGGTGGCAAGAGCGTTGAGGCTGCAGGCAGGCAGGTGTAGCGAGTGTGTGTGGGCTCAGCTTGCTCGCTCACTGGGCAGGGCAGATTCAGCCCAGCTGGAGTTTCCCAGGACTCCAGCGAGTGGTTTTGTCCTCTTGCTGGCCTGGAGCTCCTCTTTGGTGTGCTTTGAAGATAGAAGAGCCCCACCTTGACTATGTAGCCTGGGAAAATCTCCTGTCTGTGCCACGGCAGGAGACACTGCCTCCTGTCACCTGCCTCAGACAGTGGGGGATGCAAAATCTCTTTCCAGGGTTTTCCTTGATAACGAAGGGTCCCTCCTGCTCCATCCCCCTGGATCACAATTCCCAGCCCACCAAGGCCCTCCATTCTCACCTCTCACCCCTGCTTCATCAGCCAGGGGCTCCTCCAATTCAGCTCTGTCCTCACCTGTCACCCTCCCGGGACACCACGTGGTCCCAGCTTCCCCCAGCCTCCTCTGCCTCCACCCCAGCCATCCTCATCCTCCAGGCTGCTCATGGCAGCAAATAGCCCCATGCTCCCCATCCAACATGGGGTCACCTCTCCTTGTGCCGCTGTGGCAGGGTGCGTTACCTGACAGCCTGCACCTTGCCACGGACCCGCATGGGGACATCCCCCCAGAGCCTCTCTGCAAACTTGTTTGGGGGGCAGCCCATTGTATCCACCCAGAGCCCACCCTGGGCCCCCGGGTGAACCTGGCAAGCCCTCACTGCCGTGGGGAGCTCCAGCCTCCTCCCAGCTGGCTGCAGCCGCCCTGCTCTGGCAAGGGGCCTTTTAAAACAGTCCCCAGCGCGCTGGAGACGGCAGCAGCCAGCCCCAAACCTCCCTCTGCCTCAGCTCATGGAGGGGGACTCCCTTCCCACCCATCTAAGCGGCTGGAGGACGTCACCAGCAGTATCCGTGAGCACACACCTTGCACTCCAGTGGGGGATGGCCAGTCCCCGGTCATGCTGATGTCCGGCAGCAGGGATGGCTGTCCCCAGCTGTCTGTGGCACTGTTGATGGCTCATCCCCATCGACCCCGGGCACTGGTGGACCTCAGTCTCAAATGCCTATTGGTGAGTCCATAAGAGACAGAGCTTTTACCCCAGGCCTCCAACACTTGGGCAGATGCACTGCTTGCATTTTTGACATTCAGGCCTCTCTGGAGCTGCCAGTATTAAGGATTAAAAAACTTGCCTGTGCTGGAGCCAAGATGTTGCCTTCTGCTCCCACCCCTATCCCCATGTCCAGGGTGCAGGAGGACGGCAGGTCTGGGGACAGAGGACCTCCAGTTTTTGAGCTGTGCCTCTCTGCTGCGGGGACACCCGAGTCACTAACAGGGGAGATGAAGGTGACACGTAAGCCCTCACCGCTGGGCTGAGCAGCAGGGCCAGGGCTCCTTTACCCTCAGCCCGCTCCAGGCGGGGACTGGGCCTCTGCAGAGACGTGACTGTGACCACGGACCAAGACTCCTGGCACCAGTCCCATTTGGCCAGGACCTGTGGAATTAGCTGTCCCCTGTGCAAAGGGAAGGGGACTCAAGTGCTCTGTCCCCTTTCTCAGCTGGGGGGCTGTCAGGAGGTTTGGGGAATGGACTTGGGATTGGAGATGGGTCCTAGACTTGGGCCCTTGTGTCTCCCTTTCTTCTCAGTTACGTGCAGTGTCTGGGGCTTTCCCTCACCTTTGCCCAGGCACTGGGGGCTGATCTGACTGTCACAGGTCCCACCTGACAAACCTCTGAGTTTTGAGGGGAGGGAACCTGCTGTCTTGGGGCCAGCTGGGGGATGCGTCCCACCCTGACAGCTCGGTGGCTGACAGCAATAAGCAGAGCTTGAATAGCCCCCATTGGCAGCCGTGCTGGCTACTGTGACAGACTCCCGTGGCCACACAGGCTGCGCCGGCTTCCAGGGTAGACGCATCACTGAACCTCTTCCAGCACTGTCCCAGATCTCCAGCGCTGATGTGAAGCCAATGGCATCTCCGCTCTGAATCAGAGCTGGCATCCCGCCACGCGTTGCACAGACACAGCACCACGTACAGCGGGGGGGACACGGCGTGCTCCCCATGGAAGCACCGCAGAGTACGGTCCCCACAACCCACAAGCAGACAGGGACCCAGCCAACCCCCCAAATAGGCAAAGCGTGGTCCGGGCATCTTTGTGCCTCCCGCTCCCCATCGGCGCCCCCCACAGAAACCCCTGCGTGTGGGGCTGAGCGAGCCGGGCACGGGGCGACCGCGACCACCCAGCGCCCGGCTCCGCGCTCCCGCCGATGCTCCCTCCAGCATCCGCGCCCAGCCGCAGGGGCCGCGGGGGCTGCGGGGGCCGTGGGTGCCGTGGGGGGTGTGAGGGCTGCGGGGGCTGTAGTGGCTGCGGGGGCCGTGGGGGCTGCGGGGGCCGCCGGCCCTCCCCTCGCTGGGGGCTGGGTTGGGCACTCCCTTCCAGCTCAGAGCCGCCATCTGTCCTGTCCGGTCTCCTCCCCTCTCCTCCCCTCTCCGCACCAGCTCCCACAACCCCGCAGATCTCCTCCCGATGGCCAGAGCGGGCTCCGGCCGCGCAGGGACCCCGCCGCAGCCCGAGCCCCCCCCCGCCCAGCCCCCCCGCCGCAGCTCTCCGCCCGCAGCACGCACCCGCTGACACAAGGGCAGCTGCGGGGGCTCCGCAGAGGGACGGGGAGCGGCGGGAACAATAGCAAATGCGGGCAGCGAGAGGCTCACGCACACACGGGACTTCTCCCCGCCCGGAGGCGCTCCCTGCTCCCGCCCCGGGGCGGGCAGGGCTGCTGTGCGGGGCGCTGGCACCCAGCGCGGGTCCCCACTGATGCCATCCTGTCACCCGCGCTCGGACAGCATGCGGGGGGGCAGCCCCTCGCTGCCGCGGGAGAAAGGGCCGGCTGGGGACAGCCGCTGCTAAGAAGCTGTTCCCCCCACGACTTGTCATCCCTCTATTCTGCAGCCACCCTGGTCCCGATGAGACCTCCGCTGCCGCTGCTGCTGCTCGTCCTGTGGGTGCTGCGGCTCCTGGGAACCCTGGCAGAGGTAAGACCTCGTCTCTTCGTCCCCTTGTGTGTCCATGCAGGCTCTTGGCTCCAAGCTCTCTGGTGGCAAGGGGCTTCGCATAGTCCTACCCCGCTGAGGAATGACGGCATATTTCTGGGCTGCCTTTCCAGCCGTGCAGCTGCACCAAATTAGTGACGTTTGCAATTACGAGCTGGCTTTTTCCTCCGCTTCCCCCTGCTTCGCCATGCCCTCTCGCCCTGGCGCCTGGTATCGGAGCGTGTTACTGCTGCCATGGCTGCACGGCTCCTCAGCCCAGGAATTGGCTGGCTGATGTTCCCAGGGATCCAGACCCCCTTCACTCCCCTCCTCACGCACGCTCCCCAAAGCGCCGCAGTCAGTGGGGGAGCCAGGAATGAGTCAGCCAGCAGATCCAAGGGGGAAATAACTAGAGAAAGATGATTGCTCCTCTGTGGCTTGTTGCGGGACAGGGAATGGGCAGAGACGTTTCCTTTCATGTGGAGGGAACTAGCCTCAACCTAAGCAGGGCACACCCTGCTCCCGAGCAGACTGTGGGGAGTCGGGCATCCCGCAAGCGTGCTCAGCACCCTCTGCGGTGGGGTGGGTGCTCGATGCTCTGCAGCTCCCAGGCCAAGCCCTCGCTTTGCCGCCTGTGGGGGATGGCAGGCAGCCGGACTGAGGTCTGGGGTCTCTCCATCCTGCCCCCCTCCCCCCCCCTCCATGATCATGGGAAGCAGGGGAGCCTGTAGATGTTGCCAGGGCCTGCCCGGGACTCCCTCCTTCCCCGTTATCTTCCCCTTGTGTCCTGCCTGTTTTGGTGGGATGTCCTCCCCTGTGGGCATGGCCCTGTATTGGTCTGCTGTCCCAGGACCCATGCAAAAGGCCAGGGTAGTCCACAGCTGCGTCTGCTGAGTCTGTCTCCCTGCCTTGGCGAGGGGAGGGTGACGTGAGCAGTGACCTGGGCTCTCCTGGGAAAAGGGGTTACAGTCCCCAGAGGGTCACAGCCCCCAGGTGCCATAGAGGAGTGGGACCTGTGCCTGGCCAGCCTGACCACTGGCCTGCACGGGGCACCTCTCCTAGGCGTTGGTCTCTGCTCAGACCAGCGCACCTTGGCCATCTCTCACTTGACACCTTCAATCCCCCAGGGTGAGGGATGCAACCAGACAGCACGGGCAGGGCTGGAGGGACAGGATGCACCCAGTGATAGAGGTAAGTCTAAGAAACTTAGGTCCCCAGGCTGCAGAGGGTGATCTTCATTGCCAGGAGCAGTGAGACAGGCGGATGTGCTGTGCCAGGACACTCGGAGTTAAGAGTAGTTTTGTAAATACTCTGCTTTAGACTCACCGGAAGATACAAGTCATGGCCAGGGAAGGGCAGAGATTCAGCCCCATCCTCCTCCAGCAACCAGCCTTATGGGGGACATTGGGAGAGATGGACAAGGCTGCAAGCTCTCTCCTTCCCATGGAGCATCAAGTGGGCTCAGCAGCAGCACAGCACGAGCCCTGCACGGAGCGCCTACAGTTGGCTGGGCAGGATGGTGCTCCATGGGGCAGCCCCATGGCTGTGCACAGCCGCACTCGCCCTGCAGCCAGCAAGCGCTGCCGTGTGCTCGCAGCCGGTGCTGGCCCGTGCCAGTGGAAACTCCCCCGGATGATCTGTAGGCACCAGTCAGGGCATGGGGTGTACCTGGATGTGGCTGGCTGTGCTGTGGTTTGCGGAGCTTATCTATGGGGACTTGAGCAGTGTTGGGATCAGGGGCCTCAGGGCTGGAGAATGCCTCTGTCCCATTTTAGGTACTAGTACATTTGTACTGCAGAGGTGAAGAAGAAGATTGCCAAGTAACAGATGAAGGCAGGTGGTGCAGTCTGTTGGAAATCTGAGAGAAGCAGACAAACATGGGTGGAGAACTTGTGCCTTCATGAGATAAGAAAGAGCCCGCAGTGAAATACCATCCCTCTTTGAACTCCACACAGGGCACAATCCCTCTGGCTCTCTCCAGGAGGAGATTAGCCACCCCCTGTGCTCCGCGAGCTGCTGTTGACAGCAAGTTGAGCCCAGGGCAGCTGGCCCAGGTGTAGACACCTGGCCCCTCGACACCCAACTACATTCAGATAACCCTTCCTGAGTTGTCTTTTCCCAAATCTGCACTTGAACTGCTCAGGGATGGCACTGAGAAGGCCTTCCCAAGGGGACTACATGCTCCTTTTTGGTGGCCACATGACTTCCCCAATTGGCTTTGCACTCATCTGCTGAGTGGAGCTCTCGGCGTGGCAGCAGGCTCCAAACAACGGCATGGCATGAAACAGAAGTTGCAGGAGGTTCTGAAACTGTCCTTTGTGGGAAGGCCACACAGAACACCTGAGCAGTCCCAAAGGTGGATCCCGAAGGTGGATCACAAAGGTACCCCTGCCCCTGGGGCTCGCCCCACACTGCTCCTGTTTTGTTGTGTAAAGGCAGCCCCCAGGCAGACCTCTGTGGCAATAGCTGTGCTTGTTTAAAGCTTTCTTGCCATGCCAGATCACATGTAAGCCTGTTACAAGATGTTGCATGTCATAAATTTTAAGTGCTAATTATTACACAAATGTCTTATTTAGCACTAGGGCTGCTCTGGTGTTTCCCAAAGGCTGAAGGCAACAGAGAGCTCCACCATTCACAGCAAGGCTGGGGATGGGGAGCGTGTGATGATCTGCTGGTGGAGGCATGGGGAGGCAGAGCCTGCAAGGGCCACGTTGCCAGCTTGCTCCCAACAGACGGGCTATGTCTGGTTCCTGTTTGTGGAGGTGGTTCCTGAGCAACTCTAAGGGCAGGGATCCAATAGCAGTTTTGGCCACTGACCCACCAATTAGGCCAAGCCCCATACGCCACTTCCTTGTCCCCAGACGCTCTCCATCTGGATGCCACAGCACTGGCCCTGCAGCCGCAGCGTGCTGACCTTGCTGCTGCAGCAAGGCCAAGGCAGGGACACACCTCATCAGGGGGTTGTGCAAATCTGGCCCCACATTTCCTCCACACAAACAGTGTCCTGCTCTTCCCATGTCAACTCTGCACCGGGCAGGAGAGTGGGAGTCAGTGCCTGGATCCCTCTGAAGCAGTCTTTACCCTCTCCTGCGTCAGAGCCCACGCAGAGACAGAGACTGTTGCAGGGAGTGTAACAGCCCCACTGCCATATCTGTCCTGCTCCCTCATGGACATTGTCTTGCTTCTGCAAGGTGGACCTAGAGGCCTTTGACATCTTTTGGGGGGCTCAAGCCAACCAAGGTGGTGAGCAATGGATTATATCCAGCCACGGCAACTTTTCTATTATAAACCCGGTCTGTCTGGACAAAGCATGTGATGGCCTGAAGTCTTCTGGTCTTTCTCCAATGGAGGAGATGCTCTTTGTTCAGGTGCATCTCTTTCACATGATGCCTTTGACGCCAGTCCATGGAGTTTCTGATATTTTCTGTGTTTTCCAAAGGCTATTCAAAGCCCTTGGGGTTGGGGGGCCTGACCGAAGCGTGACAGTGCCCACAGTGGTGGCCTGTGCTGAGGTGTGCAGCGAGGTTGGGTGGCCTGGGGAGCCTGGCCCAGCAGGCTGGACACCCAGCAGCACCACAGCTCCTTGCTGAGGGTTTCGGCTTTGCCTCCGCAGGGACCCTCCTGAACCTCACTGTGAGTGACCATGGCTGGTCGGACTCCCTCCTTCTGTCCTGGGATGAGCCAGAAGGGGGTGCCAAAGGATATTCGCTCGCTCTCTCCTCCCTGGGGTCAGACACACCGTTGCAGAATGGATCTGCTGGACCCAACATCACCAGCTTCTGGTTCCATGGGCTGACCCCTGGCATGCGCTATGAGATTGAGGTGACAGCCACGCTTGCCTGCATGGAGACCACCAGCCAGACAGTCACAGCACAGACAAGTAAGGGGTTTCCCAGACACTGCAGAGTCAAAGGGTCTCAGTGTTCCTACCAACGATCACCCCACTTCTTTGGACAGTGCAAAGTACAGGTCTGTGTGGAGTCCCATGAGTTCTTAGGGAAGTTGGGCTTTTCCTCACTTCCACAAGGATTAGACTCCTTCCCTGGTCCCCAGAGCCCCAGGGGTCATTGCCTCATCCATGTGGAGGGAGGGTCCTGTCCCTGCACCTTGCATGGGCTCATGCTATATCTTCTCCTAGAATAATAT
The DNA here is from genome assembly GCA_025774025.1 of Xenus cinereus. Lineage (NCBI taxonomy): Eukaryota > Metazoa > Chordata > Aves > Charadriiformes > Scolopacidae > Xenus > Xenus cinereus. Next base: position 252,610 of record JAOXJK010000013.1, read on the forward strand.
AGCTAATGATGTGGACTGCAGAGAGCTGAGGGGTGGGTGGAAAATGTCATGACTGGAGGTCTAGAAAGAGCTACAAGGAAATAGTAACTGCTCCGTCATTTTGGCACATCTCTGTCAATCACTGGCTCACCCACCAAGCCTTGCTCTACGCCCACCCTGGCTGATGCCAGGGACCAGGGGGAGGGGGAGGGCTGGTAAGCCCACAGCTTAGGTGAGGATGACAGCCCTTGCCTGCATTTCTCTGGAAGATCCTTGAGTAAATACGTGCAAGTGAAGGTGGAAACCTAGAAAAGGAGAGTTGAGCTGGAGGGAGGGGGTTGACCAGCAGAAGGGATGCTGTCAACAGTGGTAGCTGCAGGGAGCAGGGGGTGGTGCTAATGGGAAGGCAGAAGGTAGGACCCACAGGGCCAGCAGCAAGAGAGGATCTGGCAGCAGGTGAGCTCACAGGTAAGCACTGATGGCTTCACCTGGTGTGCTGTCCCTGACCAAGCCTCTCAGTCCAGTTCAGAGTGTCTGTGCAGAGACTGATCCACAGGGGATGGTGCAGCCCACACAACCCCTGGGAGACTGGTGGGCTGGCAGGGAGCTGATGGGGCTGTGCTTGGGGTATTGGGTCCTGTGGAGCTGGCTGGCAGGACCTCACTAGGTGAAGGTACTGTCCCACCAGCTCTTGAGCAACCTGGCAGGGCAAGCATCCCCAGACAGACAGCCAACACTGTCGGTGCTATGTCCCATGCAGGTCCTTCACCCGTCCGCAACCTGAGCCTGAGCAGTGGTGGGAGCTCTGCCATGCTGCAGGCATCCTGGGCGCATGCCCACGGGCAGCGAGACAGCTACCACCTTGCCCTCTACCACAGCGACTCCCAGACGCTGGTGAGAAATGCGTCCATCCTGCCAAACGCCTCCACCTTCCTGTTTGACGGGTTGCTGCCTGGCAGCGAGTACGCCTTGAAGGTCAGCACGCTGGTTGGATCCAGTCAGGCGAGCACCAGTATCCACCAGTGGACAGGTAGGGACTGATGGGTGCGCCTACCCAAGGGGGAAGGGATTTGGCAGGAGGGGTGCAGCACATGTGCCGGCTGGGCTGGCAGAGAAGGGGAGGAGGTCTCCAGGCTCAGGATGGGGAGTTTGCGTAGGATGGGTAACAATGGAATTTTTCACATCCCCACTGTGAGCCCAGTGTGCTTGGCTGTAGGGACGTCCTTGCACCTCAGTCCTGCCTTGTAAGACCCGCAGCTTGGGTTTGGGTGCTCCATGTCCCCTTGGGAGAAGGGAAATCTGGGGACCCTGACAAAAGATCTTGGCCGGTGGGAGCTGCAGAAATGTTGCATTATCCTGGCTGCCACCCCCTCTGCCCTGCAGCCCCAAAGAGAGTGACGGTATGAAGGGACCTCAAGACCCCCTCAGTCTGCCTGGGAAGGGATGTGGGAGAGACATCCCTCAGCAGACCCCTGCCAGACCTTCAGCCCTCATGCCAGCATAGAGACCAGTTGTGGGCATAGTAAACCCTGGGGAGAGAAAGTCCTGGGAGCTCCAGCCTCAGTGCTGAACCTCACTCCCTCCTGCTTTTCCCCTCAGCTCCCTCCATCCCCACCCAGCTGAGGCTCAGCCCAGGCTCCAGCACCAGCCTCATCGCCTCCTGGGCGGGCGCTGGGGGGGCCGCCTGGCTGCACCTCACACTCCACAACCTCCTCACCCAGATGGTGACCACCACCCTGTCAGCCAGGAGGGGCCTCACCAGCTACACCTTCCAGCATCTCCACCCCGGCACCCAGTACTGGTTGGGGCTGAGTGCCATGGCCGGGCCCTACACCATGGTGGGGCCCAATGCCACCGCTTGGACATGTGAGTATGATGGCCAGGGATGGGGGAGGACCTTTGTGGCCCTGGCTTTCTCGCTGCCTCCGGTCCAGCCTCTGAATCCAAAGGTCTCCTGCCAGAGCCCTGGGTGCAGAGGGCAATTATTCTGCTTGGACCTGGATGAAAGCTGCTCCAGGACCCAGCTCTGGGGCCAGTGAGTCCCCTGGGCAGGTGAATTCCTAATGCCAGCCTGCTTGTCCCCGGGGCACACTGGAATCAGCTTGTGACCTCTCCCCAAGGAGGAGGATGGAAGGGCAGCAGATACCACTGGTGTTCAGTGAATCTGGGGCTGGGCTCTCACATGCCTCAGGGCAGCAAAGAAAACAGGGGGCAAGGGGATAGAAGTTTAGCTGGTTTGAACTGGAGATTCATGGAGGGAAATGGAACTTTGGTCCTCTTTGATTGCTGTCAAGGGTATATTTTGGTAGCACCTGGTTTTGATATCATCCTGGTGGATGTTCCTAATGTCCAGGGTGCTGTGCAAACACAACCAAGGAAGCCAGCATCTGGCACATCAAGAAATTGAGGTAGCTGTCCCAGACCCCAGCTTGTTGCACCATTCAACCCAACTTCCTTCACCTTCTGGCCTCAGGCTGGCAATGGCCCTGAGAGCAGGTGACTTCCACCACCACAATCCTGGTTTGCTGCCAGCATCGTGTCCGTAGCACTGCGAACAGTTCTGACCCCAGACTTGCTCTCCCAGATGTTCCCAGGAAGGCCAGAGGGGAAATGGAGAGGGCAAGCCTGACCTCCAGGACAGAGCAAGATTCATGCCAAATGCCAAGAAAGCGTTGGCCTTCTCTAGTGAGGAGCAACAAATTATGGAGGTGCAAAGCTGCAGACTCAGGGCTGTTGTGACCAGTGACTTGTCCTGGCCTGGGCAGAGACACTGGCCAGGCATATGCTGGAAGGACCTGGGTGCCACCAGCTGATGAGTCTCCAGCCCTTTCCTGCTCTGCCTGCCAGTCCGGGAAGCTGTAGCCTGCTCACTGCTGACTCTGCAGCTGGGATTTTGGAAGACCTCCACACCCCCATCTGGTTTGTTTCTGCTATGAAGCAAGTCTGACTATCCCTGCTGTTGCCGTCTGTGGCTCTGACCTACCCGACTGAACAAACATCCTTGGGGCCAGACGCATGAGCCAGGGGTGTCCAGCCAGAAGTTCGGTCCAGGACAGTTCCTGGGAATATCAGCAAGCTCATGATGGGACACAAATAGAGAGGAGAGGGACTTTTAGGAATTTCCCTGCAAGGCTTACAGCTTCATCTAGGCTCTGCTAGACGAGGAATGGTTGTGCTGGGGAATGGAGACAGCATGCTCCAAAAGGATGTCGAAGGCTGGATGTGACCCTGCAGATAAGGAAGCTCAGGGGTGTGCGGGGTCCAGAGCACACCATAATCCTGATGCACACAGGTCCCTTCTCTTCCCTTCCCTTCCAGACCCCCTGAGCCCTGGCAATGTGACCCTGAGCCCTGCAGAGGAACAGAACTCCTTGCAGGCTCGCTGGAGCACCCCAGCGGGAGAGAGGGACTTCTACCTGGTGACACTGCAGGAGGAAGAGGATGGTGTGCCAACGAGGAACATCTCTGTCGATGGAGACAACAGTCGTGTCACCTTCCACGGGCTGGGTCCTGGGAAGCAATACTCTGTCCAGGTGACAGCGGTGGCTGGGCCTTACAGAGCATCAGCCCACAGCACAGCAGCCTGGACACGTAAGCTGAAAGCCCGAGCGTGTCCCTTCAAGGCCATTTCTGCCTCCTGACGGAGGGGTTGGGGTGGGGAGGAGGATTGCAGCAGGAGCAGAGATGGGGCTGCGCAATGGCACCTGGTCTGAAGGGCAGACTGTGGGTCAGAGCAGCAAAAGCTGCTGCCCCACAGCTCCTCGTGATGGGGAGACTGGGAGGCCCTTGGCAGATTGGTGCAGGTAGTGTCAGGCACAAATCAAGACCATATCCTACTCAGTAATCTTTGGACTCAGTGTTTGGCAGCTTCCCCTCCCTCTGCTCACCACAAATGGTTTGGTGGGTGGTGAAGCATCACGAGTTCCCCAGAGCAGCATCTCCCTGTGCCCAGTCCCTCCTGGGCAACTCGTGGAGCCGCAGTTGGTGCTCAGGCAGCCACCCCAGAGCTGCCACCCTGGAGGGAAGGACTGGAGCCTTAAACGGCATGGGGAGGCGCTCACCCAGCCCCTGGTGCCAGGAGTGGTAAAAGGCTCCCTGGATGCCCGTGTTTGGCGGGGATGGGGGGGTGGTACGCTGCAAAGTGTCATGAGAGCAGCCTGGCTGCCTGACACTCTGCCCCACGCGGTGACGTGCACGATCCCATCCACCTCCCTTGCAGAGCCGCTAGCACCATCTGGTGTGAGTCTGTCCAGCCAAGGGAGCCCCTACAGCCTACTGGCCAGCTGGGAGGAGGCAATGGGAGAGGGCTATGTGCTGGCCCTCAGCCCCATGGAGCACCCTGTGAAGAACAGCTCACTGGTTAAAGGTGTCACCAACTTCACCTACGATGGCCTCCACCCTGGGACTCTCTACACCTTTGAGGTCAGCACCGTGGCTGGCCCCTACACATCCTCACCCCGGCGCATCACCAACTGGACATGTGAGTGCCAAACCCTTACCACAGCCAGCCCCGGGGTTCCCACTGAATCTTGCCCTTCTCTGTGATGCTGTGCCCAAGGGCATGTGCTAGCATGGGTCTTCTGCAGCTTCATGCAATAAAAAGGCAGAAGGCTCAGGAGGAAAGCAGAGGTACTGTTGGATGCATCTGACCCTGGTCTGTGTCCCGGCCACCTGGCACAAGGGTCAGAAGAGCCCAGTGCTGTCCTCCTCCCCCAGGCCACCCTCCAGTGGCACTGTTCAGGCTGCATCAACCCTGAACCACCACCCTGGTCCAGACCATCCCACTCACCATCTCCTCCAGTACCAGAACAGTCCTCTCTTACCATGAACAGTCCCTGCCAAACTGGTGGGTGGGTGGCAGCAGGGGGGACGGTGGCCTCCTCAGACACCGCAGATGGCCAGAGCACCTGGAAGTGGGTTTTCCCAGGGAAGGGGCTCTAGCCCCAGCACATTTGGGGATGCACTTCTGCCAGGTGACCCCAGTCTGGGTGCAGCCGTGACTCTAGACCTTTCCTTTCCTAGATCCTTTGCCCCCAGAGCAGCTGACCCTCAGCAATCAGGGCCACAGCACCTCTCTGCAAGCCTCCTGGAGAGCAGCTCCCGCTGGCAGCACTGGCTACACAGGCACCCTCTGGGAAACCAAGTCCCAAGAGCGGGTCAGGAACATGACTGTGGGGAACAACTGGATGAATGTCACCTTTGAGGACCTGGTCCCTGGGCGGCAGTATACACTGGAGGTGGCTGCTATGGCTGGACCTTACAGATCCCCTGTGCGATCAGCCACAGACTGGACATGTGAGTGCGATACCCCTACCTCGGCCCTACTGCTACTTGCAGCCTTGGCCTGCCAATGAGAGAGAAAGCTCATGGCATGGAAGCAAGGGAGAGTGTGGACCACGTATGGGGAGGAGGGAGAACCAGGGTCAGGGACACATAGACAGGCAAAGAGTGGAAGGACAACCAGGGCCACATTCAGCCAGGTTGGAAGTAAAAGGGTCTTCAGTGCAGGAGAAACCCATCACTGAATGGAAAACATCCAAATGTCATCCATCAGGAAAGGTGGGGACCCACTCCAAAGTTTGTTGCAGAGCAGAAGCTCGGGCTGTTCTGGGGTTCAATATGCCAAGGGCTGATTTCTGAGCCCACCAGGGACAGGCAGTGGAGGGTGCTCAGGACCAGCACATGCAGGACACCACTCCACACTGCAGCAGCTCCACCACGACTTCCTCTCACCGTCTGGATGTCTCTTCTCTCTCAGACCCCCTGGCTCCAGCTGGCGTGACCCTGACCAACACCCGACGCCCACTGGGACTTGCTGCCTTCTGGGACAAGGCTGCTGGTGATGTGGACCAGTTCCACCTCCAGCTCTACAGCAAGAGCCATCCAGCACAGAGGAACATCTCAGTGGGGCCAGACACCCACAACTTCACCTTCCTAGGGCTGTCCCCTGGCATTCAGTACTTCCTGAAAGTGACTGTCCTCGCTGGCCCATACAGATCCTCGTCACACTTTGCCACTGAGTGGACATGTGAGTGAGAAATGTCCCCACCCTCCTGCAGGGACGGGGCATCCTAGCACTGCCTGCAAGACTGGCAGTGGCATGGATGTGTCTGGGCAGAGGGAGGGCTCTGGTGAGACGTGCCCCTGAGAATCAGAGCATGTGTCATGAATTAGGTGCTGTGTGCTGGTTTCTGGGCACCAAAAGACCCTTTTCCCCAGCTCAGGCTTTCCCTGGTCAAGCTGAACTTTCTGCCTAGACCACTCATGATATCAAGGCCAGCCTGGGACTGGTGGGACAGGGGTGTGAGAGAGGAAGCAGAGACACCCTTATGGGCTTGTTGCTCCCTGTCCGTGCAGCAGAGCAGCCCACTGGGGAGCTGAGTGCTCTCTTCTCAGTGCAGCACCTGCATGCTGGCAGTGCCTTGGATATGGACAGGCAACTTACATTGTTGTCCCCCAGGACAACAGGGGAACTGGCAGTCAGTGGCTACCACTTCTCCTTTAGCCCTGTGCAGAGGTGCAGGCTGTGTCCTGGCTTCTCCAGTTGCCTTCCTCCACCATCTCATATATCTTCATGCTGCATTTCCCCCTAGATCCGCTGTCTCTGGCTAACGTGAGTGTACAGCCTGGCCGGAGACCTCAGGAGCTACATGTGAGCTGGGTGGAGTCAGGTGGTGGCAGAGACCACTTGGTACAGCTCTCAGTGGCCGAGTCCCTATCCATCATAAGGAATGTGTCTGTCCCCCGTGGAGTCACCCAGCTTGACCTGGAGGGGCTGGTTCCAGGGTCCCGATACCGTGTAGAGATCATTTCTCAGGCTGGGCCTCATCGCACCTCCTCTCAGACTGCCATCGGCTACACTGGTAGGAATGCAGCTCCCCTGCACCCATCCCCATCCCTGGTACCCGGCCTGGCTCTGACCTGGTGAGGGGCTGGGGACCAAGAGGAGGTCCCAGGGCTATTTTGCAGGAGGGCCCTGAGACCACATCCCCACAACCCGGTGCATGTCTCCTACTCAGGGTGCTGGGTCTCTTGTTGGGACCCTCACTGAGCCCAGCAGCTCAATGGGACACACTGTGAGCCTTTGCCAGCACTTAGGGACAAGGGCATCTCAGGCCGTGGTGGTGCACCGTTGTCACCTGGGACACAGGGAGCAGCTTTGATCTGGGAGCAACCTGCTGCTCTCACCAGTCTTTAGACAGCATGTTAGATGCTCACAGTCCTGCAGCTCCCAGCTTCATTCCCAAACTAGAGTCAGTCCTGAGGATCCCAGGTTTGTCCTCTGTAACGCTCTTTCTCTCCTGCAGCCCCACTACCTCCTCTTTCCCCGTCGGCAAGCCCTGTCAGCACTGCCTGGGCTCTGGCTGTGCACTGGGAGACCCCTCCTGGGCAGAGAGATGGATACCTGCTCAGTGTGCATGAGGAAGGTTCTTCTGTACCAGCAAGGAACCTGAAAGTAGGGAAAGACAGCACCAATGTCACCCTGGCACGGCTGGAACCAGGAACTTGCTACCTTGTTGAGATCTGGGCTTTAGCTGGACCCTACCGCTCGCTCCCCAAGAACTTCACTGGCTGCACAGGTGAGCATCCATACCACCCATGGGTGAGTTGTTTACCTGGACTTTAGTAAGGCCTTTGATACAGTTTCCCACAGCATTTTCCTGGAGAAACTGTCTGCCCATGGCTTGGATGGGAGTACTCTTCTGTGGGTTAAAAACTGGCTGGAGGCCGGGCCCAGAGAGTGGTGGTGAATGGAGTTAAATCCAGTTGGTGGTCTGTCACGAGTGGTTTCCCCCAGAGCTTGGTATTGGGGCATGTTCTCTTTAACATCTTTATCAATGATCTGGACAAGGGGATTGAGTGCACCCTCAGTAAGTTTGCAGATGACACTGAGTTGGGCAGGAGTTTGATCTGCTTGAGGGCAGAAGGGCTTTACAGAGGAATCTGGACAGGCTGGATTGATGGGCCAAGGCCAACGGGATGAGGTTCAACAAGGCCAAGTACTGGGTCCTGCACTTGGGTCACACCAACCCCAGCAGCGCTACAGGCTTGGGGCAGAGTGGCTGGAGCTGCCTGGCAGAAGAGGACCTGGGGTTGTTGATCGATTGTGGGCTGAACATGAGCCAGCAGTGTGCCCAGGTAGCCAAAAAGACCAACAGCATCCTGGCCTGTATCAGGTACAGTGTGGTGAGTAGGACTCTGGAGGTGATCGTCCCCCTGTACTGGGCACTGGTGAGGCCCCACCTCAAGTGTGTGTCCAGTTTTTGGCCCCTCACCACAAAAAAAGACGTTGAGGGGCTGGAGGGGGTCCAGAGAAGGGCAACGGAGCTGGTAAGGGGTCTGGAGCACAAGTCTTGTGAGGAGAGGCTGAGGGAGCTGGGGGTGTTCAAACCTTCTCGCTCTCTCCAACTCCCTGAAAGGAGGGTGTAGCCAGGGGGGGTTGGTCCCTTCTCCCAAGTCTCAGGCGATAGGACAAGAGGAAAAGGCCTCAAGTTGTGCCAGGGGATGTTCAGATTGGATATTAGGAAAAAAATTTACATTGAAAGGGTCATTAAGCCTTGGAATGGCTTAATGATTCCACCCCTCTTCCTGCCCGGGGGAGGGGTTGAATCACCATCCCTGGAGGTATTTAAAAGCCAGGTTGACATAGTGCTTAGAGACATGGTTTAGTGATGGGTTTTGTCAGTGTTAGGTTGATGGTTGGACTAGATGATCTGAAAGGTCCCTTCCAACATAGACAATTCTATGATTCTATGATTTGGGTGAGAGCACTGCGAGGAGCTCCAGAATGGGATGGGGATCAATGTTGGGACCCAGGGAGAGGAGAGGAGGGTATCCTGGACTGGTTGCCGGTGATGCTGGTCTGCGGTCATCTCCTGCCTCTTGCAGCCTTCTTGTACCATGTGGGCACAGAGTCTTGCTGGCCGGTTGCTACTGGCTGCCTGGGGAAAGCAAGACTCTTCCCCAGAGACAGCTGCACGTTCAGAACTGCATCTTTTTCTCTCTGACTCGTGTCTGTCTTTCCTCGCAGTTCCTGCTGCACCAACAGACCTGAGACTCACCAACCCAGGCAGCTCCTCAGAGCTTTACACATGCTGGAACAAGCCCCCCGGCAGGAGGGATCGCTACCTTGTTATCCTGTATGGCCTCAGCATCCAGAGTAGGAATCGGGTCCGGACCTTGAGTCCAGATGCCCAGAACGTCACCTGGACTCACCTGGAGGCAGGCAGCAGGTTTGCTGTGCAGGTCACTGCTGTAAAAGGTTCATTAGAAGCCTCCTCCACCAACGTCACCCAATGGACATGTGAGTCTGATGGGTTGGGTTGGACATTCCACTGTGCCCCAGAGCCTCCATCTGAGCCTTGCAGAGCACCCACCACCACCTTCCCCATCCCAAACCATCTCCGCTGTGCCCCTAGCTTCCACATAGTTGTCCCACCATTCTGCTCACTGTCCTCACTCCTCTGACACAGAGACAATCCCCTTACCCACCTCAAAGGCTCTGGATATCTCCCCTGCTAAGTCCAGATGCAAACCCTGGGGATACTGTGCTCAGAGCCACGTGCACTGTCTGCCTGGGGGATGGTCTCTTCTCCCAAGTCACAGGCGACAGGACTAGAGGAAATGGCCTCAAGTTGTGCCAGGGGAGGTTCAGGTTGGAGATTAGGAAAAATTTTTACACGGAAAGGGTTATTGCACATTGGAATGGGCTGCCCAGGGAAGTGGTTGAGGCACCATCCCTGGAGGTATTTAAAAGATGGATAGTCATAGTGCTTGGAGATATGGTTTAGTGATGGTTTTTGTCAGTGTTAGGTTGGTGGTTGGACTCTATGATCTTAAAGGTCCCTTCCAACCAAGGCAATTCTATGATTCTATGATTTATAATGTGAAGACATGCAGAATCAGAAAAATATCGCATTCATGTTCACTATTCATAATATAATAGGATAATTGAGGCTGGACGTGAGCTCAGGAGGTCTCTACTCCAACTGCCTGCTCAAAGCAAGGTTCAGCTATGGGGTCAGGTCAGGTTGCTCAGGTCTGGTCTTGAAAACTTCGAGGAAAAGTGGCTGCACAACCACTTTGGGCAACCTTTTCCAGAGCTTTACAGCTATCACAGAAAAGTATTAGCTAGACACTAAAAATAAATAAGTATATACATTGAGAAAGAAAGGGTCTTGTTGTTCTCTGTGTTTATCCAATTAGAAATCAGTGATACTTTGCATAATTTTGATGCTATTAACAGAAAATAGTACAATCATTTAAGGTAATCCAATCACCTGTATGTTCATGAAGAAAGCCTTTCTTTAGTTTTTTTCCTTTTCTGTAACCAGGCTAAAAAGTGCAGACCACTCGAAGAAGAAATTACTCCTATAATAAGCAACAGCGTTAAAACCCCTATCCTACTGGCTACAAAGCATCTCCCTTTCTGCACTTTCAGCCCATTACACTATGGACGGAGCAAATACATCATTCCCTTCCTCTTTCCAGCAGTGTTATGTATCTGAAGACCGTTTACATATTTCTTTTCAGCTGACTCTACAACACTGAGTAATCTTCATTCATGAAATCCTTCCTCAAAGGTTATGCATTCCTGAGCACCAGCCATTCTCAGTGTTCTCCTTTCAAAATCCTTTCATTTGAAGCCTTATCAATACCAAGTAGTACAGGACTATTTAATTAGCATTGCAGACAATATTCCACTTTAAACCATCTTAGTAAGAGTCTTTCACTTGCAATTGCCTGACTTCATTACCTGTGTTCAGCTTCTGATCCAAATAATCCTCAGATATTAATTTCTGGGTAGATACCATTTGATTTGGTTTTTTGCAGCTCAGATTTATTCTGCCCTACAGATAGTTCCTTGCACTTGTGCCTTCTGTTGTTGGATCCCATTTTTTTCAGTCTACATCTCTGATTTGCCAAGAACATTCTGGATTTTAAAGCTTTCCTCTAGTTATTATCAGTCCCTCCTGACTTCCTATCATCATAAAGTGTAATACTCATAATTTCTGTCCCATACTGTAAAATTAAAATTAAGAACAGTATTAGAACAAGGATGGATCCACATGATATAGTCTGCCAGCAAACCAATTAAAATTGCTCTCAGCATAAACTTTTTTAGTCATGCTATAGAATGGCAGACAATGTTTTTGTTGCAGCTGTAATTATTGCAATTGAGACAATGTAATTATCTAAGTAACACAAAGAGAATAGAATACAAAGGGTAATTAAAACAAATTTACAATAAGAGTATACTTCCCATGGAGGGAAAACTTGCAGCATAACACCTGCACACAGTCAATGGCTTCCCTTACCACTACTGGCTTCTGTAAGAGAGAATCAAGTTCAACCAAGACTGAAAAAAAAAAGGAGGCAGAAAAAGCCTTCTGGATTCCTCAAGGAGACCCAAGAGTGGCAACGAAACCTTTAAACAACGTCAAAGAATCTCCCTCTATAGTTTAAATTACAGATGCCACCTGTATCTTTAATTTACTCACTCACTTCCACCTCAGTTGCCTACGTCCCCCTGGTACCCCCAGAGCTGCTTCTGCCAAAGCAGAACATAGTACAACAGAAGCCAAAGTCAACTGGTTTGATTTGGTGAGGTATAAGGCTGAGTTGATTTCAGGTATTCAATCCTATGGAATGATTTGGTCATCAAAACAAAAATATAGGATTGTTCATTTTTAATGTACTACTGGAGCAGGTTTGGAATGGCAAATATCCCATGTTCAGCAGCTATGCCCCACACTAGGTGATATGCAAAACTGAATGCGCAAACACTGTCTTAGTCTTTAATATGCAAGATGAGGCAGAGTTTTTTCTATGAGGAAAAAAAAATTAGATTTTAAGTTCCAGGCTTTTTAATCATGTTCATTGTGCACAAATCAGTAAAAATGGTTTTGCGTTTTGGTTTTTTTTGTGACACTATGTTAAAATGTAAAGGTGTTGATACGTTTTTAATATTGGAGTTCAGTAACTGGAAACTCAGCATTGTTGTTCTTCAATAAGTATTTGAATTAAGGCTAGATTGAGTAACTGTTAAAGTTCAGGCTGAGACCTACCTCCCATAATCTTAAAACACACTCTTTCCTGGCAAATCATGATGTGTAGCTTCTGATGAGACTGTTCCAAATTATTTTTGAGTGATCACTGGTAAATAAATTTCCTTCCACTCATATATTTCCTTTTATTTGAAGGAGAGCTGAATACATTGTTAATAGTTACAGTGAAAAATATTTTAATTGGGATCTTTTACTTAACTTCTGAAGTCACAAGAAAAAAGTTACAAAAGAATGCGCTGACTCAGCTTCCACATAAGAAAAATGTGACTATCAGTGGTTGGGTCATTTTATTACTGCCTCAAAATAAGGGAAATCAAGCAGAGAAAGTGGCAGCAACAGCTGGAACCACATGCCTGTGTCCAAACACAATTTATTCATAAAACTCGAGAAAAGCATAGCACAGCTGCAAAGCAATTATGACAAGGGGAAAATAAATAAATAAAAAATTTCACAAGCCCTTCAGAGCTATAACAGAATAACAATCCCACCAAAGAAATGAGATCTGTTGGTGGAGATAGAAACACTCAAGCTTAACAAGTGCTTTTTTTTAGAGGCTGAATCTTCACATTATAAATGTTAGTTGCTATGGATACTTCTGACATTTCTTTCTTCCTGGTTAGTGGATTTCCTTATAAAATCCTCCATAAAATCCTCCACAATTTTAAATCTGCTTAAATGCTGTTAATCTGTAACATGCTTTCTTTAAAATGCGACCACTGGAAAGCTGGCTGACACTTCTGAAGAGGTATGGTGGGTAGTAAATATACCCATGTCCAAAGCAGCCTAACTTGCAAACATACTGCACTTTTTAAAATTCAGAAGCTGCCACCTACTCTCCATTTTCTTCAGTCTGAATATTACCAGAATAGCAGTATCTGTCGTTCTTCATCTTTATTATATATAAATTCAGCATAACTGCTTTTCTACATCTTTTTCAGACAGTGAGCTGAAACACAGAGAAACCATCTACAACCCAAGTAAAGACTCTTAATTGGGGTTGCCTAATCCAAATCAGCCAAAACTAGTGAAAAAGCAGTAACCAGGCAGTACCATGGTTAGGAGCTGAAGTTTCAACCATAAACTGTCATCATTGTTACTTTAATTCCTATTACAAATTAGCTAAGAACAGGCTCTTTCTTCCTCTTGTCCCTCAACACAGACTTGCCTTTGATGACCTATGAAGACCTACCTGTCTGAAGCCACACAAGAAGATTAGGTTGCAACACCTAGAGTGTCTGATGCTGGTATTCTGTCAGTCAAGACAGCCTTACACAGAGCCAGTTTATTAAATCCCATTTTCATGCACAAGCTTTTGAACTATTTCTGGCCACTACAGAGCACCTGCAATTAGGACTAACTGCTTCAAGCCCTATTTCTGACACCCACCGGTGAAGAACAAGGAAAGGCTTCTCCTGGAATTTCCACTTCAAAATATTTTATGGCTATCAGGAGACTAAGAATATCCTTATGGCAAAGTGCCAGTCCATCATGCAGAGACTGAACCTCCAGGCTGAGGAAGAGGTAAATGCACCTGCACTAAGCTTGGCCACTGGCAGTCAAGCCAACTTGCTCTGAGTCAGATGTGTGCAGGAGACAATACTCATATTAACTACTGTGTAGGTACACAGAAGTATATATATGAAAATTAACCTTTTTTAATTAGCACTCAGTTATGATGTAGCAAATGTTAAATTTTGCTACAGCAGTAAATGTATGTACTTCGGAAAAAAAGTGTGTAAAACATTTAGTAGTTATGATCAACACAATAAGTTCCTATAAAAGTGAATTTTTAATGCATAAAAGCAAGATTTCAGTACTATAAATACCTACACATCATCTCATCGTACACTCCATACTGTATAAATACCATAGAAATAAGATAGCAGTAAACACTACTGAAGTCCAGTAGTTATGGTTCTGTTAGACTTCAATATTAAATCTTTTCTTAGAAAAAAAAAAAGTTGTTTCTGAAGAACCCCTGTTGACACTGATTAACACACATAAGAATCTTCTTAAGTATTTCAAGAATTATTTACATGGCAAAAAAAAAAAAGTATTTTATTCATGAAAGACTTAAGGAAGACCTTCAGAACAAAGCTCTACCATATATCAAGCTGTTAAACCAAAAAAATAAGTAACATGGACAGAATAGTTTACCTTTTCACCTTCTTCACCTTTACTACCCACAAAGCCATGTTCACCCTGGAACACAAAACAATAAAATAAAAATCTCAAACATAGACATTCTTCAAATAGTTGC
>JAOXJK010000013.1:267016-339344 GCA_025774025.1 Xenus cinereus
AGGCTGAGTGCGTCCTGGGCAGCCGCGGCTGGGGGGCGAGACGGCTACACACTGACCCTGTACCACGCGCGGCTGGGTAGCATGGTGGCCTCCACCTCGCTTGGGAGAGACACCCACAACTTCACCTTCATGGGCCTGAACCCAGGAAGCAAGTATGTTTTGGAGGCGGGGTCCATAGCAGGGTCCTACCAGACACCTGCAGGGAACGTCAGCAACTGGACGTGTGAGTACTCTGTTTTGAGGGCGATGTGTGACTTTCTGGGCAGTCATCAAAGCTCATGGCAAAGGACATGGCCCCGCTGACCTTTGTGGCAGACACCAGCCCTGCTTGAAACCAAGGGCATGTCAGTGCCATAGCACTGAGCAGGACTCTGCCCACCCTCACTATCAGCTCCACCAGCCTGGATTAGGCCATCTGAAGCTCCGGGGGCTGTGCTTCAGAGGAGAGGCACAGAGGAGGGAGCACTCACCTCCCACTCCCCTCTAGCTGGCTGAGTGCTCCCTCCTCACCCATCTCTGAGTGTCTTACTCCATCTGGGACGGGCTGTCCCTTCTCAGACAAGCACCACTTGAAGCTTGCAGAAACTGCTTTTAGATGCCCCCAGGCTGGTGATGCAGCCATCCAGCCAAGACAATGTGCCCTGTCCTGAATGGTGCATCCCTTCTGATGACTCTGCTGAGATACCGAGGTGCTGTCCTCAGGCCCTTCACTGTCATGTTTCCCATCCTGTCTCTCCAGACCCCCTGGCACCTCGTAACGTGTACATGACGAACCAGGGGTATCCCAACAGGCTGAGTGTGTCCTGGCGAGCTGAACCCCAAGGACAAGACAGTTACAGGCTCCTCCTGTATCATTCGGGATCAGGTATTGTGGCAGCCAATGTATCTGTTGAGAAAGGCACCAGCAAATTCACCTTTTCTGGCCTGGCTCCAGGACATAAATACCTGCTGGAAGTGGTGTCCATGGCAGGGCCCTACGCAGCCTCTGCGGGGAACATCAGTGACTGGACAAGTAAGTGACAAGAGCTGGAGGTCTTTACATCATGCATGAGGCTCAGCCTTCCCCAGCACCCACTGTGGGAAGGGGCAAGCACATGGCTAGTACTGCGGCCTGGAAGCTGTAGGTGCCACCACAGCAATGGGCTGTGCAAGGACCCCGTGGAGGGGACAGCAGGGCAATACTGCTGCCCATGGGACAGTCTGGCAGCCATGGTTGCTATTTCAGGAGACAGGGGCTTGTGGCCCCACTGTTCACACAAGCTGGGTCCTCCAGGCATGGGTGACTGAAAAGAGCAAGGGACCCCATGGCAGTAGTGCTCCTCTGGCAGAGACACCTGCAGCCTGGGAAACCATGAGGCCTTCCAACCAGCGGGGGGCAGCCCATCATCCCAGTCTCCCAGGCACTCAGAAAATTCCTGGCATGGGGGATAAGAGGGGGCTGGGCTTTTTTGTTGTTGTTGTTTAAGGAATGTGGAAATTGCAGATAAGTACAATAAGCCTTTTCATGTGCTTGTCCCTACAGTCCCTGTACTTTGCTTGGGGAATCCGGAGCTCTTTGCTCCCACGCTCAGCCAGTCCCTGGCAGGGTGCTGGGAGTCATGTGCAGAGCCCTTCAGGCAGGTCTCTAATGAAACTTGCTAATTAGCAGGAGGAAGAACCCATCTCCTCGTGCTCCTCACTGTGCATGTCCTCAAATTCCCACTTAAAGGTCATTTCTGGTAGTGGCAGCCAGCAGCTGTGGAAATATTATCACTGAACATAAGTTTCCTTGTGTATTACCCATCTTCTACTCGTATCTCTATGGGATGGTAGAGAGTACATGCATGGCACAGTGACTCTCCCCTGGTGTGGTTTTCATTGTAGCCCCCTCAGTTCCCAAAAATCTCTCTGCGGTGGCTGAAGGGAACAACACGATGCTCATCTCCTGGGACAGTGTCTCTGGACAGCAGGATGAGTGCCAGTTGTGGCTGCGGGATCCCAGGAACAGCACGCTGCCCTGGCGGCACGCTCTCAGCCGAGGGCAGGTCCACCACCTCCTCCAGGGGCTGGTCCCAGGAAGGAACTACTCTGTCTCCTTGAGCTGTGTGGCTGGGCCCTACTGGAGCAGCACCAAACCCTTGGTGGTGCCGATGGGTGGGTATAAGCTGCTGTGGGGTTGGGGGGAGTGCAGACTGGAAGGGGGAGAAACACTTGGGTGGCTCAGCCCTCAGGGGTAAACAGAAGCATGGGAAGTCTTCATGGTGGGAGATAAGGAAAGCTGGTGAGGTGATTGTCTGGTAGCCATCAGACCTAGCTCTGTAACAGAGATTCCTTATCACCCAGTGGCCTGGCTACCTGTGAAGCAGAGGGCTCTGCAGAGATCTCCATTGGTCTGCTTCTCCTACAAGATATCTGCTCAGGCCCTGACCCATTTGCTTTGCCCTGTGGCCATTGGCACAGAAGGCTCCCAGGTCACAGATGTCAAGCTCTGCTCCTCTCTCATTGGCCTAGGGACAGGCAGTGGCTCTGGGTTGATACATGGACTGAGGTTGGGATTTCTCCGATCCAGTAAATTCAGAGCCTGCCATATTTCTTTTGCAGAGCCAAACCCAGTGGAAGATGTGCAATGCTTACCAGAGTCAAGGAGCCTTTACTTGAACTGGACCAGCTCTCCTGGAGATGTGGAGGCTTATGAAGTGGTGACAGAGAGACTTTCTGATGGACTTCCCACCTCCAAGTATGTCATGAGCATCCCTATGAGTGAGGCCAGCCTGGAGGGGCTGCGGCCAAACTCATCGTACCGAATCATTGTGAGCACAGTGGGCATGAACACAATGAGGAGCCAGGCTGTGACTCTGCTCTGCAACACAACAGTGGAGGGTGAGTCCCATTCTTTCCTGAAATCTTGCCACAGACCCCAGCAGAGGACACCCAGTGTTGCTAATTAGACCTGGGGGCTCTTTCAGAAACTTGTGAGCCCCATATGGCCCTGCACTGAACTGCAGAGCTTCAGGGCTCTGGGTAGTGATGCCAGGACCAGTGACAGGCTGGTCAGTGTGTGGTCAATGTGAGGAATGTGTGTTTGGTGGGAGCAGGGACACACTAACAGTGTGCTTGCTGGTTCCTTTTCCAGCCTTGCCTCCACCCCTGCGAGCAGACATCTTCCAGGTAGAGGCCAGCTCCACAGTTATCATTTCATCCGACCTGTTCAGTGAAGAAAATGGCCAGATTGAGTATTACGGTGTCATTGCTACCACTAATGATTCATGTAAGTGCCCCTGCAACATCCTGATCTGCAGTGGCTCCCTGGAGCACAGCAGGTCCCCTGGACGTCACTTTGGAACCACCACTGTCACCTTGTACATTCCCCTTCAGTGCTGAGGCCCACCCAGGAAATCATGTCCAGCACATGGTATGACCACTATTACGGGACAGAGGACTCCTACCTGGCTGTGCTAATCCCCAATCCTTTCCATTCGAGCCCCGGGAGCTCCCCTGAAACCTGGCGAGTGCCAGTGGGAATAGAGGAGTGCGGCCAGTCCAGGGCAATGTGCAACGGGAAGCTGAAAGCCAACGAGCAGTACAGGTGAGAGGTGTCAGCATCCCTCCTGAGGGGAAGGGGCTGGAGGAGAAAAGGGGCTGCATGTGTCCCTGCAAGGTGCCACCAGCTCCCTGGATGTCACCTCACCCTCGCACCCCCCAGACCTCCAGCAGTGGATTCCAGGGGTTGCTCCACCAAGCAGGGTTTGAGGAATGGAAGGGCTGGCATAGTGGAAAAAATTACAGTGTAAGTGGGCAGGGAGAGGGACAGCAGAAGTGAAAGCTGAGGCAAAGGCTGTATGTGTTGCCCTGGGAGCTGGGCAGTTGTCCACCTCCAGGGGAAGGTCTAAAGTGGATGCTGCTGTTTATAGGACGTTTGCAGGTGACTCAGAGCCACCTGCAGACTCGGAGAGTGCAAAAATGAAACCGAAACGGAAACATTAGTTCAAATGTTGCCTACACAGCTGGGGCCTCAAAGGTCGAGAGTAGCAAACCACAGGCTGAGGTCCAAGTTCCCCATGAGACACAGACACGGATTACAATATTCATAAATTCGGGGTCTCATTTGACAGTAAATAGAATCCAGAAACATACATATTTTATTAAAGGGTACCTTTAAAACAGTTGACGGTAAAACAGATTTCCTCCTACAAAGAATCATATCTTTAGTCTGCTAATTTAGTAGCTCACAATTTTGTCAAACAGGGACTGGATTCCCAGGCATTTCTCTGACAAAGGGATCCCCCATAATCGGGAAGGTTATCCCATTTCAATTTAAAGAAACTTACAGTTAGGGTGGCTGACTAGTGATAGAGGTTGCTGAGAGTCTTGGGAAAAGAGAAAGAAAGCCCATGAGAGAGTGTGTGGAGGAGAGCGAGCTTCACTTTCCCCTCAGAGTAAAATGAGAATTAGACCTGCCCCTAAGTGCTGTTGTGAGAGGAGTCAAGGCATTGGGTTTGGGCCTGCTGGCTCTCCTTCCTTTCTTCTTTTCTGCTTCGCTCTCTCTACTTTTGCTATGTGCAGACTCTACACTTACATGAAAAACTTACATTGATTCTTACAGAGCTGTTTTAGATTTACACATGTTGCCAAACAGGGGCTCTTAACTCCAGCTGCTGTTTGGGGCAGCACGGGCAGAGAACAGAGATAGGTGTTAGCACTGGGCTGCATCAGGGGAGTGGGAGATGACTGCTTCTCCTGGGAAAAAAAGGGAGTTTCCCTTGGAAATCCCACTCCGAGCAGGATCACAAGGAGCAAATGGCTCTTCAGGCTCTCCCCAGGTACTGTATGATCCCACCCAGCGGTAGAATTGCACGATGATGCATTCCCATCCCATGGCCACCACAGGTAACGTGATCCCTGGGCTGGCATGGGAGAGTCTCCAATTGATTCAGGAGGTTTGAGACTGATTGCCCATCAAGCCCATCAATTCTTTATTGCTCACTCCCTCAGGCATGGCTGGGCAAGCCTTACTGCTAACCCTGGCAGCCTTGGATCTGGCCTTCTGCTCCAGCCAGCGTGGCAGAGAGGGGGGACAGCCTGGGCACAAGCTGGGTCTGTGTTACAGTGCATGGGCTCGGACCCAGGTCTGCCTGACCCATCTCTTGTAGATGTCAGCAGCCTCGAGGGGATTCTAACAACAGCACCAGCACCCCGGGGTACCCCTCCAGCCCCCAAATACTGCCCTGAGAGTGCGTATCTGCCCTCCGAACCCCAGCTGCCATTTTCACTCCAACATCCACCTCCCACAGTTAGCAGCT
This sequence comes from Xenus cinereus, assembly GCA_025774025.1. Classification (NCBI taxonomy): domain Eukaryota; kingdom Metazoa; phylum Chordata; class Aves; order Charadriiformes; family Scolopacidae; genus Xenus; species Xenus cinereus. The sequence continues at coordinate 272,296 of JAOXJK010000013.1, forward strand.
AATTCGGAGCCATCAGGGTGTCATTAGCCTGACAGCCCATCTCCTCTCTGAAAGCCAGCCCTTGTTTCTTATCTTTCAGTGAGTTATTTATCCACAAGTCTTTACCTTTCATACCCCTGGCATCTGCAGGCTCAATTTCTGAAGAGGTCTTTGCTGGGTCTGTGTGCTGCCAACGGGGACTCACACTCCACAAACTCTTGGCTGCTAAAATCCAAAGCCATGTTTGAAAGCCTTAGCTTGCATTTAGAGCACGAGAAGACCTACCCTTCCAAGTTACCTGCTCAGAAGAACGTCAGCTCTGCAGGGAGCTGTGAGGCTTGGTGTGCACGCTGCTGGGAGGAGGATGTAGGGCAGATCTCCGCAAGGAAGAGGAGACACCAGACACTTCTGAGTGCATCAGGAAGGGACTGGGTCGGGGTTTATCCCTTCCAGCTGAGATGCCCCTGTTTTAAACAGTTACCTGGTCTCAGCTCTTTAGAGTGAACACACTTAGGGTTAACATTGTCTCATCTTCACCCAAGCACAACAAACTTGCTCAAGAGACAGAAAATGGAGGGAAGACCATTTCCACACATTCCCTAAATCCATAATAGAAAAACAGCTTCTTCCTATAGAGCATTTTAAAAATGAGGCAGCTATCCTGTTCCCTAGGGTCTCCCTGCTGCTGGCTCATGGGTGCTGTGCTTGGTTCATATTTCCCCTGACGGCAGGACTCTGCTTTGCCCTAGGTTCAGCATTGCTGCCTTCACCAAATATGACCCAGTAGCCCCTGCAGTGACCTTCACCATGTTCTCAGGTAAGATGAGAATGCCATCTTCCCTACCTGGCTGTGTAGGTTAGAGCTAATGAACAACCTGACAACGGCAAGCCAGAGGGAGATCATAGACTGTAGCAAATGTAATCAATAGAGCAAATGCAGCCATTTATTGGTCTTACTTCTGTCTGTTCTGTCTCTTTTTTCTATTCCAGCTGCTGAATCCAGTGCAGATGCAACTCCACTCTCAATGCCAATAATCACTGGAATCATCGTGGGATTTCTCTTGACACTTGCAGCTATTTTTGCTTTGGTCTACTGGAAACAGCTCAGAGCAAAGAGGTGAGAATAAAGCCATCTCTTACCCAGTGGGTGCAGGCTGAGAAACCCAACCCTCAGTGCCAGGCCAGCATCTGTCCCTGCAATGCAAGGAAGAGTAACATCTCCCATGCTTTGATTCCAGAACCAACAAGAGCAGCCTGCCCCAGGAAATGGTGACCTACAGCTTGAGGTGAGTGCTGGAGTCTTCCCTCTCTGCATGTCCCCACTGCCAGAGTCCTTCACCTACTTCCTTTCTCATGCTTGGACTCAGGAAAAACACAAGTCTGTCTACTTCAGTGATTTTATAAATCTTGGGCTTTCCCATGTTCAGTATTTATTGCCCAGCTCCATTCCAAGTCAATGCATTTTCCACACCTCCTCTGCAGGGCCTCTGCAGTAGGAGAACATCCTCATCATCCTGAAATCCTTCCCAGTATTTAAACAATGCTCTGTTTAGACCCAGTTCCCTGGGAAATAGCATGGGCTACAAACCATCCCTCTGTGTGTGCATCCAGGTACTACAGGTCTCAAGGGTGGGCTGTATCATTGTGTGACTGGCCTGCCAGACCTCCCAATAGCTAAGGCAAGTTTTCCTCTGGACTTCATTTCATACAGAAACATCCATCGGCCAATTCCCATACAGAACTTCAAGCAGTACTATGAGTTGAAGACAGCAAGTGCTAACCACGCTTTTTTCCAGGAGTTTGAGGTGAGAAGACTCCTGATAGAGATGACACTTGTTAGCTCATGCCCCAGCTCTTCGATGATCTGTATGGAGTCCTCATGTCCAGGGACAGTAACCCATCTCTCTAGCAATCCAACCACCCTACTAGGCAGTCTTAGAGGCCAAAGATTGGATGGAACAAGTGATCGGGCAATTCCTTCGCTCAAAACCTGTTTTTTCAAGTTCTGGTAGAAACATATGTTGTCTATGGCATGAGGTGAACTAGCACTGTCCATAGCTGCTGGTGGACAAAGCTAAGGGCCCCAGGCCTGGACTGGAGGTGAAGATACTGAGTGATGTTTCAATAAGATCCACCTTGACAGTGTTAGAAAAGAGCCTGTAGCCAAAAGGAAGGTCCTGTCTGAGCTATAGAGCCAGGCTGTGAAATTTACCTCAGACTCCCTTCACTGGCTCCCACTGCCAACTGCAGGCTCTGAATTTTTCTGTTGCCAGCACCTTTGAAAGTCCCATCAGCTATTTCCAGCCCTCCCTCAGATCACCCTTCTCTCACCTTCTGAGTGAGGACAGAGGCAGAAGCAGCAAAACATATTTATATTTTTGCAGCACAATCAAATTCTGATTTCTCAGAACAAAATGTCCCAAGATTCTGGGTAGATTTCTGATTTCTGATAAGGGTTTTTTTTCCCCCCAGTACTTGTTCTTGGGCTTGTTTTCTTTTAGATACAAACAGTGCTGTTGGAAAAAGCACTGGGAAAAGCCATCTATGGCTCAAAGTTCACAGGCAATACCGAGGGAGGAGTAGAGCAGTTCCCTGCTAGTGGGTGACCCTCTTGAACCACCAGACAGAGCCATTGGCCATGAGCAGGGAGCTGGGTTGTCCAGGAGCTCTCCAGAGAGACATTTGTGCTTACCTTCTTCCCTGACCTACAGGAGCTGAAGGAAGTTGGGAAGGAGCAGCCAAAGGTGGAGGCCGAGCTACCAGCAAATGTCTCCAAGAACAGATATCCCCATGTGCTGCCCTGTAAGTGCTGTCTCCTCCCTCCAGCATCCCGGGTGGGAGTTCACACTGCAATGCACAGGGATGCAGTTGCTGCAGTGTTCACAGTGCCTGGCTCCTCTCCTGGGAGAAGTAGTCTTAAGATGGGCCTCAGTTTCCATTTTCCTGCTGGAGACTCAAGGCTTAAGGGTTGAGCCAGGACTGAGCCACCATCCTCCTCAGCTCCTCCAGGAGGCTGCTGGGCATCCTCCTCAGCCTCTCCAGCTGGCTGGGCAGTCCATCTCAGGGATGGGTCCCAACTGGAGACCAAAGGGGGACCATGAATGTCCCATGGCTTTTCTGATGAGCCTCGGGATACCAGGTCTGCTTTCTTACCCCGCTGCTAACCCAACTGGCAGGCAATGCTCACCTCTCCAGGGAGAAGGTGCTTGGCCAAGCACAGAGCCTCACTGCTGTCTGCGTAGATGGAGCTAGGGGAGCTGCTGGGGCTTCTTCTGATGTGTTACCCAGGTGAAGAGAAGATGGCCATCCCATTGGGGGATCATGTGCATATGGTCTCTTTCAGATGATCACTCTCGGGTTAAGCTGAGCCAGCTGGGGGAGGATCCACACTCTGACTACATCAATGCCAACTTCATGCCTGTGAGTGCCCACTTGCCTTCCCCACAGAGACATGGCCACAGGGCACCATCAGGGAAACTCTGCCTGGATTGAGATTGTGAGGGCTGGCAGGCAAGAGCTGCCACTGAAGCCGCAGCTGGCACAGACTGGCAAGGAGTTGGGGGTCTGGGGAAGATGCATAGTTGCCCTTTAGCAGGAGCTGATGGAGATCGTCAGATGGCAAGTGCGGTGAATGCAGAGGTGTGAGTGTGGGGAGACTGGCAAGGCTTTCTGCTTTCTCCTTGAGGACTGTCTTCTTCCCATCCTCTCTCAGCTTACTGTCCCATCTGTCTGTCTGTTCTTTCTCCTTCTGGTCTGTGCAGCTGCATTTGAACAACCCTGGAGCTGTGCCCACGTCCTGCATCCGGGAGATTTTCCCAGGTAACAGGCAGGGCACATAAGCATGGACGTGCGGGTCTCTGGATCCATGGGGCATGTGTGAGTCAAAGGGGCAAAGGCAAAGAAGCAGCCTGAGACCTTGCATGCTCACCTGACCTCCAGCAATGACAGAGGAGCACAAGAAAGACCCAGATCTGTCTTTCCCTGGTTAGGCTGCATGAGGAACTGCTTGGAGGGGAACAGTGCTGGTCACCTCTTTATTCTAAGTATATAGACAGCACGTGTTGGACAGCACATGCTTCCTGTGAAATCAGCTGCTTCCGAGATCAGCTGCCTGGGAACTGTGTCCTCACGGGTTAAGGGCAATGGGCATTTCTTCCTCTGCCACAAAAGCAGACCAGGCACTGACTGTCCCAGGGAATGATCCACCTGCCTCAGCAACTTGCCAACTCCTCCTGTCTGTCTCTTGCTCAGGGCTATACATCCCAGCAGGAGTTCATTGCCACCCAGGGGCCCCTGAAGAAAACGATAGAGGACTTCTGGAGGCTGGTGTGGGAGCAGAATGTCTGCAACATCATCATGCTGACAGTATGCATGGAGAACGGGCGGGTAGGTCAGCACTGATGGGCTTCCACGTGCCAGCCCCATCCAAGTCCAGATCTGGTTGTGTGAGCTGAGCCCAGGACTGGGTTTGTGTCCTCCACCAACCCCTGCTCAGATGTGGCTCCAGGGTGAGCATGGGCCGCACAACCTCCCCAACAAGCAGTGTGGGGCAAAGAGAGGCTGATACGTGCAGCTCAGCGTTAGCTTGGGGTAGGAAGGAGTGGAAGTGAAAGTTAGCTGGAACCATGCCTGTCGCCCTCAGATATTTCTGCAGGTCTGAAATTACTGCTTCCCTCTGAATGAGACACCTCACATGGACTGTTTCTCCAGTCTACTGGGTTGATGCAACCCCACAGGTCCTTTTCTCTGGAGGACGCTGAGATCCAAAGGGGAGTTGGGGGCGTATACTGTGCAGAGCTTCTGATGTGAAGGAGAACCACTCCTGCCTGCTCCCCAAGGCCTGCTCTGGCTCCCTGCACAGCTGCTGCTCTCCACATGCTTCCAGAAGGCTGGGAGGTCACCCAGTGGGACCTGGGCCCTCAGCCCTCGCTGGCCTCATGGGGACCCCATCTTCTCTGTGCTCTAGGTTCTCTGTGATCACTACTGGCCATCCGATTCTGCCCCAGTCTCCTATGGGCACGTCCGTGTCCACTTGCTGTCACAGAGCAGCTCCGAGGAGTGGACGATGCGCGAGTTCAAACTGTGGCACGTGAGTGAGGACCCCAGAGGACAGACTTGGGGACCTGTCAAGGGCTGAGGGTTTGCATGGGATGCAGTGGTGTTTATCCTTGGTGGCAGTGGCATAATTTCCTTTTCCTGCCATTAGTGGGGTTCAAAGACCCAATCCCCTGTGGAACAGTCTGTCACTGTCAATGTCTATCACCCCAGCTGTCCACCCTTGCTCTCTTCTTTCCATGTCCCTGCACTGGGACACAACCTGCAGCTTCAAAGGCACATTCCCCAGCAGTCAAATGCATGTCTCTTCCTTGCCACCTCCACTTGCCTCACCACAGCATGGGACCGTGGGGATGGACAGGGGAGCAGAAGCCACCAGACAGTGCAGCAGACCTGGCATTGGCTGTTCCCTGCAGCTAAGCCAGATGTCCCCAAGTTCCCGGGTGCTCCCAGGGCTGCAGGGTGCATGCATGCCCCTGTCCCGGTGGGCTGCACACTGATCACCAACATCCCCCTTGGCAGGAGGGTATCCGGGCAGAGCGGCATGTGTCCCACCTGCACTACACGGCATGGCCTGACCATGGGATCCCAGAGTCCACAACTTCCATTATGACCTTCAGAGAGCTGGTCCGGGAGCATATCCAGAGCACCAAGGACGCGGGGCCGACCCTTGTGCACTGCAGGTGAGGGTCTGCTCTGGGAGGTGGCAGAAGGCAATGATGGGAGAGGGCATGGGGGAGAAGGGTTCTGCTGGTGCACAATCTGGGAGGGAAAGCAGCTCCCAGGAGACACAGCTGGTCTGCGGAGACACTTCTGCTTGGGCGCTGGGGATTACAGGTCTGCTTGCAGCCTCCCCTATTCCCAGGGGATGGGGCAGCTGGAGATGGTGAGCAACAGCCCAAGGCAGTCTGAAAGGCTCCTCAGCCCCATGCTGTGCTGGGACCAGTGCCCTGGGGTGCTGGGAGTGGTGCCCCAGGGTGCAGCATCTGGGAGCTATGTCTAGCATCGGGAGGGGAGCCCATCAGCTGTGGGCTCAGGCAATGTCTCACCCTTGCTGTCTGTGCTCTCAGCGCCGGGGTGGGCCGCACTGGCACCTTCATTGCACTGGACCGGCTGCTGCAGCAGATGAAGCAGGAGAAGGTGGTGGACACGTTTGGTGTTGTTTACACCTTGCGGATGAACCGTTACCTGATGATTCAGACACTGGTAAAACTTCTGCTCCCCCTTCCCCCAGGCCTCTTGCTCCATGGTGTAAAAGCTAGCTGGGCTGGCAGACAGATGAGCTGGCCAGACCCAGCACCTCCAGGCTGGTCCCCAACCTGCTCAAAGCAGCAGCTCAGCTGGAGTTGAAATTACTCTTCTGTAGGGGTCTCCAGAAGCTTGATGCCCTGCCAGATCCAGAAGCAACATACATAGTCTCAGAGCCCTCCCAGGAGGCTCAGCAACACCCCAGAGCACCAAGGAACAGGATCAGGCCCTTTGCAGGCAGTTCTTTACTCACACCATGTTGTTGACCCATGATGCTCCACAGGCAATCTAATATTTCTAGTACTCAGGGTTGGGACAAAGTGTCAGGTCTACCCTTCAGGACAGACTGACCGACCCAGGAGCTCTGAGGTTGGGCCAGGGCCTTTTGGGCATGAATGTAGGGCTTTTGGAGCAGGAGTGTAGGACACCCTCTGCCCACTAGGCAGTGCCATACCCACCTCTTCATGCTGTCTGCATGCTGCAACGCTCTACATTGCTGTCTGCCTTTGCCTTCCAGTCCCAGTATATTTTCCTGCACAGCTGTATTCTGGAAAAGATCTTAGAGGAACCACTCCTGGGTTCATCAGGGACAGAGAGGTAAGTCCCTGCTGTGTTTTGCCATCCACTCTACCCAGCCTGACCCACAGACCCTTCAGGTGGCAGGCTGGGATCCTGACCCAAGCTCAAGCCTTGGCTCCAGGACAGAAGGACGGGGAAGCACAGCCAGCCCTCCCACCTGGTGTTTCGAGGAGGGTCAGCCCAAGGCTGGTTGTTACCTGCAGCATGGGGGGCCCAGCCCAGAACCAGGTGTGAGTCGCTGGGCACACTGGAATGGCTTGGGGTACCACATCCTCCTTTCCTCCCTATGCCAATGCCAACGAGCTGCAGAGCTGCCTTGGGGAAGGCATTTCAATCAGCCCCTGGTTTCCCAACCCACAGGGATGCCCTAGAGATGGATTCAAACTGGAGGGGCTCATGGCAGCTGGGTGGCCTTGGGATGTCCCTTCTAATGGAGGCCAAGAGGAGGGAGCAGGTTCAGGCTGGACACGGCTTTGACCACCTACCTTGTTGTCTCTGAGGCTATATCTGGAGGTCACATATGTATCTTTGTGGTCAAATTGTCTCCTACTTCATGCAGAACAGGATGCCTTTGTCCTTGCTGCATCAGGGGAATGGGCCCTGGGCTGTGCCACAGCTGAGACCTGCTTTTGTCTAGGGGAGAGCAGGCTGGCATGGGCCAGAGCTGGGCTTGGGACCTGTGAGGGCCCCGTGAGGACCCCAGCATTTGTGGGGTGAAGGTCTGCCCACCTACTGCAGACATAGCCTGGATGATGCTGAATTTTCTCAACCTCACCCTTACCCCCAGTTTCTCTCCCCAGGTCCTGCCCCATCCCGCTGAAAAGCTTTGCTCAGCATTACGCCCAGAAGGCGGCCAAGTCCCATGTGGGCTTCCTGAGGGAGTACGAGGTGAGACACGTCCTGGGCAGGGTGCAGGGAGCGCTGCCATGGCCATGTGCACTAGGGGGACCTGTGGAGTGATTGCATCTGGGGGACACACAAGAAGTGTCTCCTGAGTGGGTCCCATGCCCTGGTTTCCTCGTGCCTGGCTCTCCTGGAAGTGTCCCCTCTCCGTGCCATGGTGTCCCCAGGCACATAGTTCCCTTGCACATCCTGCACTGTCTCTGTCTCTGTTTTCCTGACTCCATGCAGGGGTGGGACCTATCTCAACACCATTCTCCTGTAGAGAGAGGGGGCCATCTCCTTACAGTGAGGAGCAGATCTGGCACCCCGCCCCAGAGGTGGTCACATAGCACCTCTTCTAAGGCTTCTGCATGAGCAGCCTTTATAACCACCGCTCTGCTGAGGCCAGACATCTTCAGGAGTCCCCAGTTCTTCCTGCCCTGCTCACTGCTTCCTCCACTCTCTTTCACTCTGGCAGACCCTCCTAGAGGCTGTCAAGGAAGAAGCCAGCTCTGCAACACCATCTTCAGGCAACCAGCAGACACATCCCTCTTCCAGTATTCTCCCATGTAAGTGCTGTGACCGCTTCCTTCTTGTACCTGCATGGAGCTAGGCTGGACCAGGGCCAGCGCTCCACAGTACAAGAAAATATTTTGACACACTGCAGTGAGCCCATTAGAAGGCTACCAAGGTGTTTCAGGGGTGGAGCACCTGATGTATGGGACCGAGATAAGGTTTGTTCGGCCTGGATGAGAGAAGACAAGGGGGAGATCTTATTGCTGTTTTCAACTACCTGCTGGGAGGGCACAGTGAAAATGTAGTCATCTCAGAGGTGCACCATGGAAGGACAAGAAGCAAGGGGGATGATTTGAAAGAGTAATCGAACTCGGTATAAGGAAAAAAGAGTTCCCGTGAGGGTGGCCAAACACTGGAATAGGGGCCCAGTCCCTATTCCTATAGGGGAATATTCGCCCCTACAGGGGTCCTTGGAGATATACAGATCTCCATTGGCCAAGACACTGACCAAACTGCACTACACATATCTGCTTTGAGTAGGAGACTGGGATAGAGACCTGTCTTTGGGACCAACGTGCATGAGCTGGGCAAGAGCAGAGGGCGGCACCCTTACAAAGAAATGTTGAGTGGGGGGTTGGATCTGTGTGGCTGTGCGGAGTCTGGCAGTTGGTCTGCAGGAGCTGTGTGAGCACAAGGCTGCCCAAGGTGGGTCCACCCTCCACCTCCCACATATTTTGCAGATGATCGCTCCAGAGTGAAGTTTTCCCTGCTGGAACAGGGCCCATTCTCAGGTCTCCTGCAGGTGTGGCGTGTCTCGGTGAGTCTTACCTCCAGCAGCAGTGCCCACCCCTGTGCCTGGGGTGAAGGTGAAGGCAGAAGGTGATGCTCCCACTTCCTCACTGTGCCCCTGCTCCCTGGTTCCTGCACTGCTCCACTAGTCACTGCTGCTGTGATCTTGTGTGGACAAGAAGGGACCAGCTGGGTTTGTCCTCACTTCCCTCCCTTGGTTTTTTCTCTTCTTCTTGCCTCCTGACCTGCTGAGCTTCCCTTCTTTTCCTGGCCTCTCCCGCAGCCTCTAGGGCTGATGGGGTACCTGTGCCACCCTGTCCAGCAGGAGAATGACTATCTTGTTCCCCACCCAGGGCTGCAGCTCCAGCAGGGAGTATCTGGCTGTCCAGGGGCCTGACAAGTTGACTGTGGAGGACTTCTGGACCCTGGTGTGGGAACAGGACGTTCACACCATCCTAACACTTCTGCCATGGCAAGAGAAGGGGGAGGTAAGGTGCCACGTCTGCCTGTGCCGTGACAGAGCAGGGATCTGTTTAATGGAGCTGGAAGCTACCATAGCTCCAGAACTTGAACTCTCTTCGCCGCCTCCTGAAGCCTGGGTGCAGAGCCAGCTTAGCTAAAGCCAAACTTTTCCTGTGTCAAAGTGCTCCTGCTGCATGTCTTGGGAGACAGGTTCTGTCTGCCCACTGTGCGGTCCATGGCCCTGCACTCACCTGATACTCCTCAAGCTGCATTTCCATAGCACCCAAGGACTCCATGACTCCTGTCCCTGTCCATCCGAGGTGGAGAGTGTTTGCTGAGCAGATTCCCGCTGCCAAGCAGCTCTGTGTTAACAGGGAGGCTGATTGCAATCTGCTCTAGTTTCCAAAAACTCCCTCAGGGTTTATCTAGGGAACAAACTGACATGGAGTGATATTGCGGGTGCTCTTGTTCCAACACCATCACAGACCCCTGTGATGGTGATGGATCTGAAATATGGCAACCATCAACATGAAGCCAAACTTGCTGTTGTGCACAGGTCCCAAGTGAAGCGTGCTGGCCCCTGGAAGGAGACTGTCTCTGCACAAAGATGCTGACCATCCAGTGTGGCACAGAGAAGCTTGTCTCGGGATGGAGGTGCATCCAACTCAAAATGAAACACGTAAGTGTTGGTGGGTCTGGCTTGGTTCCCACTACCTGGGAACTGCTTCACTACCTTCTTCAGTGCTAGCAAACAGGTCTGTAGGGGCAAGGGCTGATCCATGGAGACTTGTCTGAGCTACAGGAGCAGAGTGGCAGCAGTCCACAAATGCAGGAGGGAATCTATATTGCAAGATCCAGAAGAATATCAGCTGAGTGGACATAAGAGATGCATGCGAGGGGCTTGGAGGCTTCTTCTGCCCTTTGCTGATAGGTTTTTCTGACTCTCTTTGAAAAGGCCTACACAGTTCTCAGTGTTCTCAAGGGGCAGGTCAGGGTGCTGTGGGGAAGGAGATCAGGTTGCCAGAGGTGACACATCCACTGCGTAGGTGATGGGAAATGCCCCAGCAGAGTATGCCTGGACAGCTTTACAGAAGCTTACTCCCCAACAGCCATGTCAACTCTTTGTGTCTCACCAGGAGAAGAAAGCAAAGGAGAGGCAGGTACAACAGTTCCTATACACGCTGTGGAGCAGCAAGAAACAGCCAGATGTCCAGAGCCTGGTGGAGTTCCTCACTGCTGTCAGACAGTGCATGCCCCACCGAAAGAGAGCCGGTCCTCTCCTGCTGCACTGCAGGTACATCATGTTACTGCTCTGTCCATGGGCAGCCTCCCAGAGCTGGTAGCCAGCAGGCTGCACAGTGCCTTGGCATGGCCACCAGCAGGCCTGCGCCCTCCATGGAGGACCCCGAGGTTTTGGGGCATGTTGAGAGTAGGTCTATGGGAGCCAGGGAAGCTCTGAGCTTGGGAGGTCAGATGAAGCAGTGCTCTGCCAAGGACGTGAGAAGGGAGGGCAAACAGGGCTGGGCCAGGGGCAAGTGTGGATGGAGCAGGCATTCCTGGGCAGAGGTGCCCAGGTGATCTCTGGGCTGACTGCTAGGATCCTGGGAGCAGCCCTGATGCCCTCATCTGCTTGCAGCCAGGGAAAGCTTCCAGTCCCACAGAAGTCAATACAGCCGGTGCGTTGGCAGAGCTGACTTGAGTGAGGGATGCAGAGCTCGGCAGGGCAGGGCAGGCTGGGTCTTCAGGCTCTTTCAACAGGCACTTTGGGGTCCCATCCCTCTGGTCAGCACAGGGCTTCCTAACTCCTAGACCAGTGCCCATAGTCCCCTAACCCCACCGTACTCAGTTGCCTCTGACTTCTTGGGCTGGTGACCACTTCCAAAGAGTGGTCAGTGGTCAAAATGCTCAGCCTGGCCTGGCATCAAGGACTCTCCTTTGTCCCTTGCAGCAGTGGCGTGAGCCAAATGGGGACACTGATCTCCCTGGATTGCCTGTTGCACCAGATGAAAGCTGAGAGAATGGTGGATGTCTATGGGGTGACCCTCCAGCTGTCAAGAAGCTGTTGTCTCATGACCCCAACGCTGGTAGGTGGGGAGGAAGGGTGGTGGGCCAGGCGGAACAGGACATTCATGCTGAGATGCCTGCAGCTGGGAGCATTCTGCCCACTCCCCAAGTGCTACCTGGGATCCCATCCAGCCTATGCGGTGATTTATTCTGTGCTTCCTCTGCCAGCCACCGAGGGCTAAGGACACTGTGTTTTCCCAGGAAAGGGCTTTCCATCACCTCAGTTCTGGAGCTAAAACAGATTAAATTGCATGTGAGTTCACAGTAAATGCAAGGCACCCTTCCCATTCCGCCCTGGAAAGCATGAAGCACAAACCTGCCTGCTCATGCCAGCCTCTGGACACAGCTCTCAGCCTGGGTACCCGGGATCTGCTGGGTTTCCCCTTGTCTGGTGCCTTTCCCTGCCGCATCCCCCACACCCAGAGCTGGCTCTGCTGCCAGAGCTGGGGCTGCGAGGGCTGTGGCACCGTCTGATGGTGCCGCAGCCATGCCCTGCCGTGCCGAGCCAGCATGCCTGGCCACAGCCCAGCCTCCCAGGCTGTGAGTGCCGCTCCTGATGGGCACTGGCAGCACAGATGCCCTCTGGACAGCGCTTTCATTTGCTGCAACCACTGAACGAGCTGATGTAGCAACCCTGGAAACCCTTCCCACAGGGGACAGCAGAATTAGGGCAGATCTCTCCAGGGCTTCCCAGCTGCAGAGCCGCCTGCAAGCAGCTAATCACATTCTTAATTAATGTGAACCATGCATATGGTGAGAGCCAGAGGAGGGCAAGGCACCCGCTGCCCCTGCTTCAGAGGTCTTTTGTATTCCAGCAGTGGTCTTGCCGAGCAGAGACACAATGTGCCCATAAAGGCACAGCAAGCACTGATCAAAAGCTGCTGCCCCACTGAGGGTGGCAGCAGAGGCAGATGCCTCCCCACCTTGCCATGAGCAGTGGTCGCTCTGATCCCAGCACGGCCAGCGAAGGACAGGCAGGGCTGCCCTCCAGCCCCACACCGCTGCCATGTGGCTGCCAGCCTCCTCCATCACTGCGGGGGCTCGGCAGGACCCCTGTATCTCTGACAGGCAGGGGCATGCTGCTGTCATGCTGGGGGCATCAGCTGGTTTTTTGAGGGAGTTTAGTACCAGACAAGGGGGGGAGATGGACCTTTGAGGGATTGTCCATGGATAACTGCTGAGTATTTAAGCACCCCCAGCTCTGGTACAGTGCGTGTCCCTGGGGATGTGTGCTTGCATTTGGCCAGGCATTGAGTGTGCCTGGTCTGAAGTCAATCCTGGACTGTTACTCCAGATTTCGCAATCGGGCCAGGCTCATTGAAAACATGCTCTGGTGACCTGGAACCGCAGCCATTGTATGATCTGTGGCTTTCTCGGCTCTTCAGTGGGGCTAAACCCACCACCGGCAGGGGAGGAGGCTCCTCGTGACTTGCAGCTTAGCCAGCGCATTAGTGAGCTGTTTGGAGGCCCCTCTGTCGAGTCCCTAATCCCCCCTTCCTGGCTACCATGTGATTGCAACCCACAGCATTTGCAGGCTGGTCCTGCCCTTCAGCTTTGTGCATGGCATACAACCTCATTTACCTCTCCCACACCTTGCCTTTCCCCGAGATCTGCCATGGCGGGGTCAGTGCTGCGTGTTTTGTAGGCTAGCATCATTTCAGATCAGCCTAGCGTTTGAGCAGAACCCCATATCAAATCCACAGTGGACTTGAGACCTCTGGACCCATATTTGGTGCTGATGGATCATTTTGGTGTCTTAAAAATAGAAAAATGACGCAACTGGACTAAAACCATCTAGATCTTGTTGTCTGCCTCTGAGGGCTTGCAGACATCCAGCCTGATGTGCTGTCAGTCTTTGACTCAGTTACACTGAGATTACCACCAAAGGAAACTCCTGCTCCTGAAGTCTTCTCTCCTGGCTTCAGGTCATTGAGAGACCCTGTGCACTCCAGCAGGGCAGAGCTTTCCCTCTGAACGCTCTGCACCATCACTGCAGTTGTTCTTCGGTCTTGTTTTGATGCAAACACCATGGCACAGCCAAAGGCTGCCAGGACACTATGAGGAAGTCAGATGGCATTGTTCCTCTCATGCCACAGTGCAATTTGCCTTCAGGTGTTATGAGTGGGGATGATGAAGCAGGAGGAAACAAACACGATGTAACTACAGCTCCAGACCTGATCCTTCCTTTCTGGGCAACTCTGATGATGCAGATCAAACATGGACCACTTGGGACAGCAAATCCTACTTTGCCATCAGACACCTCTAGCTAATTAGGACCTTTTAAGGCAAATTGCAGAGTTAGTCCTGCAACCAGGTCTGTCTCAGAAACCTGACTCCAGATACCCCTTTCTCTTTTGCAGGACCAGTACATGTTCCTGTACACCTGCATCCGGGACATGATTGCTCAGAAACAGCCCTAACTCTGCTCAGTGCTTCCTGGCACCATCCTGCCCCTCTGCCTCTGCAGGGCCCTGGCTGGAACCAGGCGCTGGGGTGCGAGCACCGTGGGGCTCCTGGCACAGAGCGAGCCCTGCAGCGAGTCGGGACCCACCTCAGCACTGCCGCCAACGCCTCCTACATGGTGTTAGCAGCGACATGGGGTCTCCTGAACAGATGGGCAGTGTCATGCGCTGCTGCAACCCCCTCGGTGCAGACACTGTGAGGGGCTGGGTGGGAGGCTTTGGCCACCTCCTGGGATTCCTGGTGCCTGGAAGGTTTGTTAACCCCACTGCAGTAGGCAGCACCAGTTGTGGGGACCCTGCCCCTCAGCACAGAAGGGGCAGCCCTGGCACCCACAGGCTGCTGAGGTCTGACGCGAGTGCTGGGCACCATGGTCTCTGTGCGACCATGGGCGCAAGGTGTGCTGAGGTCTCAGACACTGCCGTGGGAAGAACGTGGTGGGAGCTGGCTTGTCTCGGCTGGTGGATCGGTCTTAGGTACAAACAATAAACAGCCCTAGGCAAGAGTGTGCTCATAAGGGTGGGCTGGCTTTTGTGGGGTCTCAGAGATGCCAAGGCTTTCCCCTGCTGCAGCACAGCAGCCATTCCGAAAGAGCAGCTGTGTCCCTAGCCAGGGGCAACGGATGGGGTGCCCTCAGCCAGTCCAGATACTGAAGCCCAAAGCAGGCAGCAGCTTCTGTTCACTCTCATCTGCTCCTGTTACTGAGGCAACAGTTTTGCATTGAGCCTCCAACCCACCTGCAGCTTTATGAGGTAGAAACACATTTTCTGATGAAGCTTGGGTTTGAAGTTGTGAAGCTACTGGCTCCTGAGAGCCAAGGACCAGAGCCAAAGTCACCTGGTCCAGCTGACATGCTGGCCAGCAGCTGGCAGCCCTGTGGCTTACTGCAGAGCACTGGTTGCTACTCCAGGAACTGGGCTGTCTGTGCAGCCACACGTAGGGACTCTGCTGGGCTGCAAGCAGTGATGGCCATGCGCAAGCTGCAATTGCAAGGAGCAGCTTGGTTGGTTGAGCTCCAAGTGCTGGTCAGAAGGAACAGTTAAAATAAAGCAGATGATTTCACAAGCCTATTCCTGGGGGTAGAAAAAACTGTGTCTGGGAACTCGTTTACCCTCCTTCACCCATTCAGGCAGCATGGGGTTATGGTGCAGTCTCAAAGCAGCACCCTTGTCCCAGTCTGGGCCCACACTCCTACCCATGACACCATGTCCTGTGGGAGCTGCCTTGGAGTGAGGTGAGGAGGTACAGCTACAGTGAGGAGGTCCCATGACCTACTGCAAGGAGTAAGCCCTGGGAGGGCTGGGGGGGGGAACTGAGTTGGCCACTCATCCGACTGCCCCTGTCTTTCCACAAACAGCTGACCTCCAAAGCACACAAAGGCAGAGGTCCCTGTGCAGGAACCTACAGCTGCAGATGCTGATGTAGGAAAGGACTAGTGCTCATTCCCTCAAACAGGGGAGAGAGCCTGGATCCAACCCCAGCATCTCCCTGCTGGTGCCATTGGACACAGCCTGTGGCTCTCATTTATTTGGCATGGCCCAGAAACCCCAGATGCTGAGCATGGTTACATCTTGAAGGTGTGTGTGGATGTGAGCTTTAGCCTGGTGTCCAATGGGCTCTTGTTCAAAGTGTGCAGTCTCCACTGAACACAGAGAACATTTGTATCTGTATATTCAACATGGTTTATATGTTAAAACACCTAATGCACTTAGTCTCAGAAAATTTCAATAATATCTGTGGAGCACTGTGACCTGTGAAGTGGGGCCAATCACAGTGACAGTGAAGATGTGAAGGAGGAGCCATTACCTTAAGGTAGCAGGAGTCTTGTGAGAGGCACAGGAGCAGCATTACTGGGCGGTCATCGCTCCTTTGACTGTTCGGCACCCCACAGAACCCTGGGTTTCTGCAGAAACAAGCCCTCCCTTACTCTGCCAAGTGCAGCTGTCTCCCAACAGCCTGGCCAGGACTGCATCTTCAGAAAGGGGCAACAGCCAAAGGTAAGGAGGGGCAGGAGCTCCTCATCCTCTCTCTTCCGTTTTTCTGAAATCAGAGCTACCCTGTGGCTTTCACAGTCATTATGCCTGGGAATTTGCTCAAAGCCATATTCCCCACGGAGGGGTTCTGGGTCTAGCTCTACAGCTTGTGGCACAGGAGAGGGACCTCAGAATGGGACAGCATTCCCAAGGACTGTGGATTCTTACCTTTCATGGAGAAGAGCAGGACAACATCCACATGAGACAACTTGGCCACCCCCAAGTTCACCCTTAGCTGCTGGCAGTGATTGAGCAGGATAGGGGGTGAATTCTGCTGGCACCTACCCCACACCACCTCCTCTCCCAGCGGGGCTCAGTTCAGCACATCACTGTCCATCTGCCTTGCCAGATGGGCTGCAACACCAGGGTCTTTCTACAGCCCCTTGGAAAAGTGCTTACGGGTCTCCTGTGTGTCCATGCTCGGAGATGACAGTCCCAGCACAGGGCACAGCTACACGCAGCCAGGCAGGGCTGATGCACGGACCCAAGGCTTGTGGCACAGGGTTGCGAGGGGTGCTGGCTCCAAGTCATAAGGAAGCAAGTGAAAGCCATGGTGGAGGAGGCATGTTGCTGTCTGCAGAGCTTCCCAAAGTTCAGGAGCAAGTGATCCCACAGCCCTCACATCTGGCTAGCGCAACCCAGCAGTGTTGCCAGCAGCCAAGGTGAACCTGCAGACATCCACAGCTAAAGCACAGCTGCTCTGGCAGGTAGGAAGGGACCTTCTCAGCAAGGAGACACGCATGGGACAGGGATCTGTCACTCAAAAACTGGCCAACAGGTTTCACCCAGTGAGTTCAGTACGGCTGCCTCTGTGGCACAGCCTGCTCCTCCGTGTTTCACATCCTGTCTAACAGGAGGCCGACTTGGTGACGATGAAGAATTTACGACCTCCCACCCACCGCTGCAGCAGAGTCTAGAGCCACAGATGCTTACAGAGGGTGTCATGGGGGCTGCGGTTTGGATGAATAATTTTCCAGCCCTGAAGCTCAGAGCCACAAAACCCAGAGGGGGAGAGAGAGACAACAAAACAGTAAAACAAAACAAGCCTGCAGCTTGGGCCGCCCAGCGAGTTCTGGACCATGCTGTGTTGTTCTTCATATTTAGCCTGCTCCAGTCTAGCAGCATCCAGCCATTACCCTCCTCCACCAGCCCTCATGCAGAGGTCAAGACCCTGGAGAGGAGCAGGACCATGTCCATTTGGACCCCCCTTCCCACCCCTTTTTCCCCCCTTCCCATGGATGCCATAGACTGGGCTAGCATTGCCAAGTAACAGGACAGCAGGGGTGCCCAACCCTTGGGTATCCTGGGGACCCGCAGCCATGGGAGCCTGCTGGTGACTGCTGGGGCACCACAGCTCCTTGATCCACACCTTCTCCATTCACCGGTGCTGAACCTCTGCCCTAGGCTCTCCCTGTCCTCTGCTCCCTCCAGGGAACAGAGAGTCCAGCAGTTGCCATGCCTTCATCCAAGACAGTCACAGGGCATTGCTCCCACCACAGGGAATTGTGGCACCCTGCCACACCTCAAGCTGGACACCTCCATGATATTATGTGCCTGGTACCAGGCTGTGGCTGCCCCAGCTGTAGCTGTGGTGTGGGGATGCCCACTTCTCACTGTCTCTTCCACCTGAGCTGTACCACCACTGGGGAGCAGCAGGGTTGCAGCCTATTCCTTCCCAGGATCTCCAGCATCATCTCTCGTCAGCTACTGCTGTCAGCTGCCTCCTGGAGAGCAGAAGCGCTGGGGCCAGATAGATTCAGGGTCTGTCTGAACTGAAATGGGAATTATTCCTGGAACAGCCAAGAAGGACTGGAGCTTCCCCTTCCCTGCTCTTGCATGTGCTGGGCTTGCCATGGCTTTGACTCCCTGACACAGTTGATGCAGGACTCCAAAAAGGAAGATCTTCAAGCATGTCAGACACTGAACCAGGTGTCTGGTTCACCTAACACGTCGTCTACATAGCTCTGCACCTCTGTCCCTCTTTGCGGGGCATGGAGCCACCAGGTTGCCCAATGGCTTTTTGCAGTTCATCCCCAGAGGAAAGAGTCAAGGTGCATCTGAGGCTTGGGCTATCCTGTGCCCTGGGCATCATGGGGGAACCTTCTCTGTACTTCTCTGACTTTATTAGCACCAGCCCTTCCCATTACCAAGGGGCACAATTGCCTCCAGTCCTCATCGTCCCCTGCTCAGTCAGACAGCTGGAGCAGCATGCTGGGCACTGGGGCTTTCTGCTTGTTTTCAAGTATTTGCATTTACATTTTGGAAAGCCTCTGAGAGCCCTTGCTGGGCCTGTGGCCTGACTGTGGTATTTCAGCCTTTGGATGGCCCTGATGGGAGCAGGGGCAGCAGGAACATTCCTCTGGCCTTTGCCCCTGCGCATG
The DNA here is from genome assembly GCA_025774025.1 of Xenus cinereus. Classification (NCBI taxonomy): domain Eukaryota; kingdom Metazoa; phylum Chordata; class Aves; order Charadriiformes; family Scolopacidae; genus Xenus; species Xenus cinereus. The sequence continues at coordinate 290,744 of JAOXJK010000013.1, forward strand.
ACCTCGAATGGCTCCCCAGTGTATACCCCAGGCTTTCAGACACATCCAAAGCACCAGACTCTTGGCTGCCGCTGCATTGAGCCCATCCCTGCTGGTTTGGGCTGCATCCTGCTCTCCCCCGAGAACCTGGAGGACCAGCTCCAGGAGGAGGCAGGGATGGCAAGAAAGTCTGGAGGACGGATATTATAGAGAGATCAGGTCCCAGGAGTGACACCTCCACAAAAGTGTCTTAGACAAGGTGGCTAAGTGCGTGGCCTGGCACACATGGGCCAGTCCTGCTGACGCCTGTTTTTCTCCAGTGTCCCTGTGCTTTGTGAGACTCTCCAGGACTCCTTCTTCCCCTGCAAGCCCTTCTGGAGGAACTGCCTCTCTGATGTCCTCTCCATTGTGCATCATGGTGGGGTCTCAGTTCCTGCCGTGACCTTGTCAGTGAAAGACATCCAACATCCTCCTGATCTGCAGTAGGGATTGGTTGTCCTTGGAGATCAACAGACAACCTGGGATTCTACTGGGGTGATCTCCTCTAAAATCCAGAAGGGAATAAAAAGAGGGCACAAATAGTTGTCCTATAGGAGCAGGGTAGAAGACACACACTGGGGCCCCTGGCACATACTGAGGACAGAAATAAACAGCCTCCAGCCCTCTGGCTCAGCTAGCACAACCTGTCTTCCAGCTCGTGAAGGTCCCTGGGCATCCAGGGCATCCAGGGCATCGGCAGCACCTTGAGAGGAGCAATAGCACGGCACTACCCATCACCTCCCTCCGCTCTGCAGGAAGACTGTTGCTGAGTGACAAGGTCAAAGTCCAGCAAGTCGTCCCGTCCAGGCCCACAGAGCTGTTCTGGTTCTGTGCAAGGGGATACCAGCACCTGCAGTAAGAGTTTAGCTGCAGCCCTTCCCTAGCTATATCTCCACAATAACTTTGTTAGCCTTTACCTCCGACAGCTCTAAAAAGCTTTGACGGCCGCAGTCCACAGCCCAAAGCTTGTTTGGCATGAATTTCTGGCCCACGGAGTGTATTTGGCCAGTGCTGGTAACTGGAGTCCCAGCTCTCCTCAGGTCCAAGGCTGAGATCCAGAACCAGACTATCTTGAGCACGTTGTGCTGGCGTGAATAGCGCAGCCCTTTCCCACCACCCCTGCCTCTCCCCTGCCCCAGATGAGCAGAGGCGATAACTGCACTTGCTCACATCAACTAAACCTTGTTCCCTGCTTGTGTTGTACTCTAAACTTTCCCATGTTTTTTTCACTTGCTTTTAAGCAAGCTGTAGGAAGACTTGTTAGCCAAGCAGTGTGGAGACAGCAGGAGAGATATCATGTGCCATCCAGAGGTGTCACGCTCAGCCCCAAAGCCATGTTTGATCCCATCCCACCCGTTCAAAGCGGGTGTCCGTGAGCCGGGGGTGCACAGAGTCTGCCAGGGAGCTCGGCTGCTGCACCGCAGCACGGGAGCCGCTCAGGTGAGCAGAGAGTGCTGCGCGCCCGCTGCGGAGCAGTGCCCTTCCCGTCTCCCCAGACCACAGCCTGCCACTAGAGGACAACATACAGACACATGTAAGCCTTGCAGAAAAACATCCACTGGCAGGAATAGGAATGAGCTGGGTTTGGAGCTCCTGGTGCCTTCAATAAGGGCACGGTGCAGGCCGCACTACTCACAGAAAACTGCAGTTGCAGTGAGAGCTGGCTGAAAAGTGACACTTCCACCTCAGAGGGACTTCTTCAGAAATTCCAGACTTACCATGGAAACATCAAAGCTCTCTGGTCCAAATGACTTGATGTCCAGACTCTTGGTTTTGCCAGGAGCTGGGTGACACACTGGAATAAGCGAACACTTTGAATATTAATGCCTATTATCAGGTCTCAAAGAAGCGAGGCATGGAAATGAAACACCACAGCCAAGCTAGAATAAAAAGCAAACAGAAAAGTCAAAGCAAAGTGAGACACGCAGAGCAAAGCCCTCCAAGTTCAGGCTGTGTTGCTCCAAAAACAATGTGAAAAATGTCATTGCACTCAATGCCTTCCTGAGGAAATAGCTCTATTTCAGCAGAATGGCAGTTTTCAATAGGAATCTCTTCAGTGGGATTTTTTTAAGAGCTCTATTAATAGTGTGCTCAGCCAGAGCCCTGGATCCCCAAGGAGAATTCACTGAGCGAGAAATTGTCAGGAGTGTGCAATGCGGTTGGTGTCTGGCTGCTTGGGCTGGAGAGGGAGGGATGGGGAAATCGTAGATAAAAGCTGCTGTTGCAGCCAGGAGCAGAGTGATGGGCCTGATGCTTTCCCCAGACTGACACCAAATTCCTGGCTGCTGTCAGAGCAAATCTGGCCATTTCAGGCCATGCTAAAGCCCCACACCAGAGCTGCAGGGAAAGCTTGCCAAGGAACCTGAGGAGGAACCCTCTCTCCGAGGAGGGCTTCCCATCTCCCCACTAAGCAGTGTTTTATATTTGGAGCTGTCAAAACACATTGCGAACATTTAATTAATGACATCTCCAGAGTTGGTCATGATGGAAGCAGCTTAATTCCAATTAAATCAGTTCCTGCTCTTAGACCAAAATCCTTGCTCCTCTGCACTCGGTGACAAAGTTTCCACTGACTTCAGCAGTGGTAGGATTTCAGCCCTGAAACTGCAGAATCTGAACGGACTTTGTAAATGAAATAGTTTCAGATCCTGCATCACCGACACCAGGAGCTGTCAGCTGGACTCTGTCCATCAGCTCTGAACCCCAAGCTCCATCTTGAGCAGTTTTTTTTGGAGGAGATACCCACTCTGACTCAAAGGCCTCAAGGCACCCTAACCCTTGGCTAGCTGGAGCTTTTAAATCTCACACTTTGCAAGCTCACCTGCCTGACCCTAGATAACTCTCCTGTCTCTTTTATCCTGAGATAATGGGGTGTCAATTAGGAAACACTTTTGCCAGAAGGAAAAGCACATTCAGAAGAAGCAGGATGTGAAAGCCATCTCCTAGTCTGTGCTTCATGTGGCATCTTACCACGGCATGGCCATAGGCAGAGGGGCTTTGCAGCCTGGCCCCTTCTTTCTCTGCCCCATACCCTTCCTCCAGCCATGGCTGGAGGGAGGAACACACCATCTCTGAACACACCAGATCCACCTCAAGCCCAGTGGTCAGCTTTCTGCAGTGTGAGAGACCCATGTTCAGCTGCCATCCCCATTACAGACAAGATGCATGGTCCAGTTACAGACATGCAGTGTGGTCCAGGCTGTGGGGCCAGACTCAGCCTCCATCATCAAACCCACTGCCATGGGAGGACAGTAATGACCCAGGGACATCACAGTGACCCTGGACAGCCAGAGGCTGTGATCTGGAGGGAGAAGCAGAGATGGCCTTTGCAGCCTTCTCCAATCACAGATCTAGTGCCCTTTTCTAAACAGGTGCTTCTGATGCCCAAGAACTCAGTAGCTCCTTGACATCCAAGCAGCCAGAAATCCTCGTCTGATGCTCATCCCATATGTTTCAGGACCCCCCAAGGCCCTGGGCTGGGCTGGCACAGGCAGTACCCCCCCCGCTAAGCCAGACCTGCTCCCTTCTGCATGACTGAGCTCCAGGTGACATGGCTTCAAGCAGAGTGTTCGTCTACTTTGACCTCTGAAAACTTTACCCAAGGTTAGAAGGAGCTCTTGGGGCATGCCAGCCACCTGCTCCTGGCATCAATGCAGCACAGCTCTGGCAAACGCAGCTCCCACATGCACCTGGAGCTGGGCAAAACTGCAGCAAGCAGCGTGACTGCAGGAGCACCGTGTTCCACTGGAGAGGTCCACCACCCAGCTCAGCCCCATGACACTGCCGCTCCGTCCCCTTGCATCTCCCAGTCAGCCCCTGCCCCATGTGTGGGGACAGCAATGGGGGCCGGTCATGAGCGACAGCTGGACCACAGGACAGATGGACCTGCAGCCCTGGGCATGGTCGCTCCCAGCAAACAGCTCCTTGTGAGCTCCTCACTCCCTTCTCCCCAGCTACACCCTGACTTTCCAGTTGCAGCTGGGTTGAGCAGCCAGCACAGACACACAGAGCCCTTTATCTGGGGTTGTATTTCAGCGTCCCAAAGTCTGGAGCCCTTGAAGTGCTGGTTGGGTGCTCCTGCCTCCCTATTTATACTCCTCTACCCTGCCGGAGCCAGCTTTGCCTTCCCTGCCCTGCTATCTCACAAAAACATTCTTACCAAACAAGCACAGGTCCCAGAGCTATGAACAGGTCTTCATTTGTTGAGGTTTCTTTTTTTTTTCTTTTTTTTTTTTTTCCCCTTTTTTTCCTTTGAATGAAATTCCTGCCAGCTCTAAAAGAGAGAGAGAGAGGGAAAAAGTAGAAAGTTTAACTCCTCCCATTGGAGTGTCTCACGCCCCTGCCCAGCCCTTGAAACCCAATAACCAAGATCATTCAACAATGCCTTCCCTTCCCTGGCTGCATCCTTGCCACACTCTGACCTGCAGGAGATACCCTGCCCTGCCAGGCAGCGGGGTCGCTCCCCTCCGTCCGGTGGAGCCCCGGGGCTGGAGCCAGCCGGCGGCACCTCACACCGTCCCCACGGCCACAGCCAAGGCGAGGATGGACAAGCTCTTCTTCTGGGGCATTCTGCTGGTCTCCTCTGCCCGCTGCCAGGCGGTGCCCACCGAGCAAGGTGCTGTGCCCTCCTGCCCACCCCAGTGCCACTGCGAAGAGGATGGCATCATGCTCTCCGTGGATTGCTCCGAGCTGGGGCTTTCGGAGGTCCCTGCCAACTTGAGCCCTCTAACAGCTTACCTGTAAGTACAGCCCTTGCTGTTTCTTTTGCAACACTTTCTCTGGACCCCTTCCTCAGCTGCAGCTTTCCTGTGGGAAGTTAGTCCCACATTTTCCTGAAATTAGATTTCCTCTGGAAATTAGAAACAAAACAAAACAACAACAAAAAAAGGCAGCTATTACTGCTGGACCTGCCAAGCTAAGCCGGCTCCCCGTCCTCTCTGCGCCCCTCTGAAAGCGCTGTTTATATTGCGATGTTATGCATGCTTTGCTTCTTGATTACAGTGGATCAGAGGAGCTTATTTGCTGGGTAGATTCTGATTGTCTGAGAACATAATGGAGTATTTATACTGAGCAATTAGTGCAAACTGTTCTGGGATCCTTCTGTCAAACATTTCAATAGCTGTGATAACTCATGGCTTTGGGGGGTTTGGGTTGAACTGGCCACCAGCAGTGCCCAAGTTGCCTTTTAAAGATGAATATTAAAGTCTTTTAAGACTCTTTAAAATGAATATTAAAGTGTTTTAAGAGGTGTGAGGACTTTGGTAGGTTTTTGTGGTTTGTTTGTGGTTTTTTTTTTTTAATAAAAGTTCTTAATTATCTAAATATTTCCCATCCTTTCTGGTATTAATACCCCAAAGGGTTAAACTACCACAAGGACTGGTGGGTTCATTTCTAACCCCAGAGAAGGTCTCAGTGGGGCCATCTGAGTAGTGGTGGCTGAGGACATCCCCAGGAAGAGCAAGGGACTCCATGGAGGGATCTCTTGGTTTGACCCAGAGAGGAAGCACCTCTTTCAGGGAGACAGGTTGGCCGTGGCATGCGCTGGGGAAGATCTTGGTCTGTTTATTCGCAGAAAGTGCTGCAGCCACCAACCTTAGCTGTGCCAGGTACACCAGTGAGGACCTTGGCTTTCCCAGCTAGGGATGCAGCTAAGGTGCTGGCAAGGTAATCTGTGTGTACTACAGTCATTAAGGACAACTGGTAGCCCCCAGGCAGTGATAGGGATGTTAATTCTGTGCTCATCATGCTGAAACAGCGCTTGTGTCCAGGGGTGGCATACTGTTTGGCTGTTTTTCTGGTGTTCCTGGATTGTCCTGAGATGCAGTTACTCAGCTGTTAAAGCTAAGCAGCCTGACCCATTCAGGAAGGGCTTTACAAAGCCAGGTTGAAGGTGTCACAGCTGGATAAGAGCTTCTCTGCTCTTCCTGCTTGCTTGAGGAGCACATTGCTTTGTCTTGTGCCAACCATTGAATGGCTGGAGCTGTAGTGGGTCAGCTGAGAATGAAATATGACAGGAAAGGAAGATTTTTACTGGAGAGCATGAAAGATTAAGAGAAATGTGTAATGCAAGCTGTATTTCCCTGGGAGAGGGGACCACAGAGCACTCGTCACATGAGGTATGTCCTGTATAGAGCTGTTGCCCCCGCACACGCTCCGGGGCTGAGTTTGGAGCCAGCTGCCTGAGTGAAAAGTCACCACAGACCTTGAGCATGTCTTGATAGAGGTGGTTAAAACCCTGTGGGCTGTAAGCATGGGAGGCTGCAGAGCTCTGCAGCACTGATGCTACTGCAAGGACAAGTGGGTGGCCTGGCAGGCACCCGCTCCGCTGTTGCAGTTACGGCAAGACAGGGTGCCCGTGGCTCCCGCTCTGCAGAGAACACGCTGCCCATCATTTCTGCAGAATCCTCCCTTAGGCTGGGAGCGGCAGAGAGCTCCGTTGCACGAAGCCAGGGACATTTCAACGTTAAAGGGTTCTCATTGCCACCCCGCTCACAGCGGTGGGAGCAGGGGCACAGAGTCCTGGGCTACAGACCCCCTTGTGCGTGGGCCCCGGCGGGCGGGTGTTCAGAGATGCTCTGGGCTGGTGCGGCAGGTGACCCTGCGGCCGTTCCTGCAGAGCTCTGGGTTTCGCTGGGATCGGTCCTCAGGGCAGCTCTGCGGCAGCCGCCGCTGCGGGAACCGTCCGTCCCCGGTGGCCCCGGTCCGTTCGCCGCCCCCCGCGCTCACACGGTGGCGCCAGCGACAGCCCTTGGCCGCAGAGGCGCCGGCGGTGCCGCCTCCCGGCCCATCACCCTGCCCGGCCGGGGGGACCCTCCGGGTGCAAAATCCATGGGATCGAGCCAGGGAGGTGATGGAGGGTCCAGAGTTTTCCTCCTCCCCTTAGGGCTGTGGAGAAAAACAGCACATTTGCTGCTTGTCCGTTAAACTTCGCCTGTGAGTGAAGAAATGAGGTATAACAGGGGAGGAGGGCAGGATCAACTGGGAACTATTGGAGGAGGACCGGAGAGCCCTGTTTCTGTCACTACCTTCTGGGGCTACCTTCAGTAAGTCACATAAGGTTAGTTTCTCAGTTATAAGGTGTACAGTCAGGGCTGGTTTTTCAAAGCAGATCAGCATAAGTTTTGTAGAAAGTATGGAAATTCGAGCAATCTAAGCTCTTAATATGAATTCAGGCTTTAAATCCAAATTCAGATATGTAAAGAAATGCCTAGATTTTTTTGGAGAGCTGCAAGTGCTGAAAAGCAAGCCCTGTAATGACAACGCAGAGCATGGAGCTGAAGGGCAGCTGCTCCCAAAACTTTCCAGCTCCTTTGCTCCATGCCCTGTCTTCTAAACAAACTACTGGTGCTCCCTTCTGTAAGAGCGGGACTCCCTCAGGTGTAAAATAAAGGATCCTCATAATAACCTCTGATTAGACACTGCCTCACCACTAATGAGCTCACAGTCAAGCCCCATCCTGACATGCTGTGCCTCTGCCATGCCTGTCTCTCTCCAAGAACCCTGTCCTTGCTCACTCTTGCACCTCTGAACTTGAACCTGATCCCACCCATCCAGACCCAAACTTCTCCAATGCAGGCATCATTGGTGAGATTGCAGCTGTGGTCAGGGAGATGGGAGAGACACAAGTCACCTCTTCCCAGGGGCACCTCTCCATTAGGCACTTAGACATGCTGGTGTCTCCTTGGCAGCCCTGGAGAGAGCCCAGGAAGCTAGCTCAGCTGGGGGTTGTCCATGTTTGCTGAGAGGTCCCTGACATCTGCACTGCTCCTGCAGGCAGCCTGAACTCAGGGCTCATGCTGGGTCTCACAGCCTATATCTCAGTAGCAGCACAGACCATCCTGCCTGGTTCATCACATGGGGGCTGGCAAAGGGCTTCTCAGTGCATGACATATTTGAACTGTGTCTTAGCCTGGTCTTAGAGTCCAACCATGAAACGCTAAAGGTCAGCACACCCTCTCCTATTCAGCTAGACCCAGAGACCCTAGGGCCTCTATCAACCTGAAAGAGCTGAGCTATTCGGAGAGCAGATTTAACCTTTAGCTGATATGCCAGTGAGTTCTGACAGCAGTGTGTCAAATATCACATCTCCACCTTCTATGGCCAGCACGACATGTAGGAGAGTTCCTTTTGGGGCAGGAGCTGATGGGGACTCACTGGAGACAACGGCAGCAAACTGAGAGTGCATAAGGAGACTGGAGCTGCAAACGGGAAGGCTCCTGTGCAGCAGAGAGGAGATGCGCAAAGGGGCATGGAGGAGGGTGGGAAAATGGGAAGAGATGCTTGATTCCCAGAGTATTAACTTAGCTTCAGTCCCTGGCACTACGGCAAACCCTGTTTGAGACCTGGTTGAGCTACCCCCACCTCAGATTCCCCAGGATATAGAAGTCCCACATCGCATGGGCTGGAGGAGTTCAGTCCCCGGCTGTCCCCATGCCCGTCACCCACTGCCTGAGCACCGGGAACAGGCTGTGGTTGGGTGCAGGTGCTCAGCGCAGACCTCTGCCCCGGGATGGCATCCTGACCCCCTTTGCCGCCCCTGCATCTGGCTACCAACCCCTGGGGGGGTACTGGGGGCAATGCTGGGAGGTGAAGGGATACTCTCAGTTTGCTGAGGCTGCTCCTGTTTCACCAAAGAAAAGAGACCATGTCACTGGTTCCTGCCAGATCCCTCCTGGGGACGTACTGGCTTGTCCAACCATAGCTGGAAGGAAACAAGGGGCTCAAAGAAATGGAGTGCCTGTACTCAGCAGAGGACACCCTCAGTAGTAAGCACAGATGGAAAGATGACAGCAGTAGTGTCATTGTCACGCATTCAGGTCAGCTGGCCAGACAGCACACACACATACTGGCCAACCTGCACACATATAGATTGGAAACAACACATCTTGCCTTATGCCCAGCCTGGACTAAGGGGACACAAGGAGGAACTTGAAGGATTGCCCAGAATCATAAAATATCTTAGGCAGGAAGACACCTCTGGAGGTCTCTCATATGCATTCCTACTCAAAACAGGTCCAACTTGTGAGATTGGTCAGGATCTCGTCCAGTACAGTTTTGAGTATCTCTAAGATTCCATCACTCTTTTCCCATTTTTGACCATCCTCATGGGAAATGTTTTTCTTAATATCTAATTGCAATTTCCCATTTTCCAGCTTGTGCCCATTACCTCTCATCTTTCCCCTACACAATTCTAAGAGGAAGTTTGGCTCCGTCTTCTCTACACTCTCCCAGTCGGTAGTTAAAGAGAGCAGTAATATTCCTCCATTTCACCTTCTCTTGTGAAGATTGATCACACCTACTTGTACCAGCGGTGCATGGGACATGGACAGAGCAGGGAGTGTCGTGATGTGGGAGAGGGGAGCATACAGGGTACTGGGGATACTGCAGTGGAAGTCATAGGGATGAAGGACACAAACCTGTAGGATACCAGACATCATTATCACCATGGCTCAAAGCTCAGCTGTAGGAGCCATCCTCCTCTTCCCCAGGGTTCCAGATCCCCACAGCACCATGCAGTGGTCAGGCTTTACCCCTGCTCTGTGCCCCATCCCCAGAAGAATTGGTGACCATTGTGTCCTTGTCCCAGGCCCCATCACACCTTGCAGTGAAGCCAGGCAGCCACCGCCAGCTCCCTGTATGCGATGCTGTTGCTCTGTTCCAGAAAGCCAGGAAAGACCTGGGGCACAAAACAGCTGATAAGCTTGTCAGGCTGTTGTTGTCACAGCAGGATTTGAGGGAAGAAAGAGCAGCAGAGATTCTGGCTGCTCCTGAGTATCACTGGGCATCGCAGGAGGCTGCCCAGACAGAAAGCTTCTTGTTCCCCATGTTATTTCAATTGAGGTGAATAGGATCAGGAGCTTTCAGGACTGTTTTCACCTTGCAGAGACATTTTGAACCATTGCCTGGAATTTAACATCCCACTGGGAGTCCAGGGCCAGGGCTCCACATCACCCATGCTCTCTCCAGAGCTACCTTCTGGGATCAGGTGCCACGTGGACCTGTGACAGGGCTCCGCAGGAGGCAGAGATGCTCTGACATGAAGCTGGGCAGTCAGTGCCCTGGTCACAAAATGCTGCATCCAGTGCAGGGAGAGTAAGTGGAAGATGCCTCTTTTTTTGATATTTGCATTTCCTAAGCACCCACAAAACTCTGAGGCAGCAGGGTTTGAAGGCTGACTCTTGAGCCTCAACTGACGCCTGGAGCAAGACGAGTCACGATACTGAAGGCAGCTCTCCTCAGCCCTAAGCCCTCCTTAATTGTCTGCCCCAGAATCTGCCCTGCCACAGCCCCCTCCTTGGGAAAAAGGAGGAAGACCCCACCACAGCCAACCTAAGATGGGAAGCACCCCAAGAGCTGCCAGAGGAGCTGGGGCACCAGTAGAAGGACAGGACTGGAGGCTGACCAGCAGGAACCTGGGCAGGCATCGCAGCTTCAGGGAGGGGTGTTGGGGCTGAAGGGATGGCTGGGCTTGCAGGTGGATGAGAAGGAGATGTCATCTCCTGTAGGGAAGGGATGACAGGGACCTCTGTGTGCCTTTGGGATTAGATGAGAGTCACACACACTGGGGAGACAGACGGAGCAGCCAAAAATGCAGAGAGCACTGAATCCAAATGCAAGGTGTAAATTAAGTCTTTCCCGGCGATATTGCTCCTCTTCTGCCCCGAGCAATTTTGCAAAAAGCAGTGAGTGACCATCCTGTGGCTGATGCCCAGTGCCAAGGCCCATCCACAGCCTCTTCCTCATGCCATGATCACCACAGGAGCCCAAACATTGCACCAGGACTCATCCAAACACACCGCAAAGGTGCAGACTCACCCCAAAGAGCTCCCAGTCTCTGCCACTTCTCAAGACATGACAGAGCACAGGAATTCCAAAGCCACCTCCAGGTCCTGGTGGCCACACTGACATGCTAAGGGCTGCCTCTCTGCTTGATCTTCTTCCCTGCTGGAAGACTAATGAGAAATGACACTCCTACCCCTTATGACCAGAAGTGCACAGTCTTGCCCTTAGAAATGCCCCGCATGCCTGGGGGAGCAGCAGCCATAGCAGGAACGAGGAGAAATATTTATGAGCTTGGGGCCCCAGATGTGGGAGATAAGGCTAGTGAGAGGCATTAGAAGAGCTGGGCTCTGACACACACTCTGAAGTGGGTTCATGGGTTTATGTTCACCATTAGCAGCTTTGAGGGACGTTTTTGTTTTTAACCCCTAAAATACCAGGGATAACATCAGATGGCGCATCGTGGTGTGCCTGGACTCGAGGCTCAGGGCAGAGCGGCAGGAATATGTTGAACCACCCAGCAAGCAGAAAGAGTAGTGGTGAGGGAACCAGCGTCCCAGGGAGGCTGGCGGCACTCAGAGCAAAGCCAGAATTGCTGGACCATTAATAGTGAGTTAAGTCCTAGAGCTGCCTGAAGAGCACATTTAGTGGGATGATTTACCTCATTGGTAATACCAAGTAATACCTCATTTCATTGTAAAGGAAAAGCTTAATGAAAATGCATCAGTGTTCATGGGACTGTGAATGGGAGAAACATAGTAACAAGTTGAATCGAGAGAGATTATTTCAACATTTTCATTTCATGGTGGTTTTTTAAAAGAAAAGTTTCCATTTACATATTTTCACTGGCTGGTGTTACATTTGTAGGCGAGTTAATATTCACATTGCAGGACTCCAAAATTATCAAAGCATCTTGATGGTTCTAAAACACAATATATTGAATTTTTTTTTGTTCTGTACTAAATACTGACATGTTGGCTCTTTGTTCTGTGTTCAAGGGAAAGGAAATGCTGAAGCCTCTGAATTTCCAATGAGATGACGCTTTCAGGTTCATGGCAGCTCTTCCTGTCTCCTCCTGCTTCGTCATCTCCCAGCCCCCTTCTCTGCCATAAGCTCTGTTCCCATTTACTTCCTGATATCATGAGCTTTGGGTCCAGCAGTGTTTTGCTTTGCTTGGCTGCTGTTATCCCAGTGTGAGTACTGTTGGGATTCATGGGACACTGTGGTCTATGGAGAATGACTGGTCCTCGACAGGGGTTGCAGCCCCGGAATTCTTCCAGCTGTGACAGGGGGTGCTGCGAGTGATGAGACGGAGAGCTAGGCTGTGGCTTTAGTGCCACAGGTCATGGCTGAGACCTTCCCAAGATTTGAGGTCAAATGGAAAGAGGCCTCCTTGGCAGGGCTGTTGGGAAGAGGCAGCAGGGTGTCTGGGGCGCTGGATGTGAGCAGATTGTGCACTTCTTGGTAGGGCACTGTCTGAGTAGGGCTGCAGAAGGTGAGATGTAGGATCTACCCCATCCCAGATCCCAGGTCTCTCTGCGGGAGAAGGAGCAGCCAGACCTTTCCTGCACTTGCTCCAGAGCTGGCAGCGAGCGCTGCCTTCCCTGGCGAGGAGGGAGCAGGTGTGTGGACGAGGAGGGCGGTGGGGAAGGCAGCGCAGCTGAGTGGGTAGAGCCAATGTGCATGGGGATGGGGCTGTGCTCCGGGGGGTACAGCCACCTGTGACTACCAGCAAAGCCCCCTCCCTCCTCCTTTGCTCTGCAAACTTCAACTAGGGCAGCTTGGTTGGGACTGGGGGTGAACACTGTCTCTCGCTAGCACTTGAGGGATGCCCCACTCCTAGTCCCATCCGTCAGACGGAGCGGGGCTGGGTGGCAGCAGATATGCCATGCTCACACACTCCCTTCGGCTGGCACTGCCGGGAGGGAGCCTGGCTGGGGGGAGCTGCTGATCACCCTCCACATGCTCCAGACCGCAGCGGGCTGCTCCTTGCTCACATCCGATCCTGCCGTGCCTCTCCTCCGCGCCTGAGAGCACTGCCTGCAGCAGAGCCGGACTTTCTGCAAGTAGTGCACTTCCACTGCAAACGCCTTCCTCCATCCTCCCCCCTCTCCTCCCTGCCCACCCCCCAGGCTAAGTAATATGCCACAGCCACCCCTCTCTCCCTCCCTTCCTTGAAGAATAAGCTCATAAATCTGCCTAGGGCAACGAAAACACTGAGCTCATGGCCCTTAGATCTGTGCGGGAGGAGCGCTAGCTGGCGATTAAAGGAGTTTAGGGTTTTCTTTGAAAAGCTCTTTGATTCTGGCAGAAGCTCTGGTGCCAAAAGGCAGCGATGGAGCTGCAGATGCCTCTCCCCCTCTGCACCTGCCTGGGTCAGGGAGCAGCAGGAGAGTGGAGGAGGGAAAGGGAAGCGCGGGCACTTCCCAGGTCCCTGCCGTGGGGGCTGAGGGTCCCCCATCACCCCTCCTCAGGGGAAGCAACCTCTGCCAACAGCAGCGCAGGGGGTGCCGCTGCCTTTGAGCTCAGACCCTTCGGCTGGGGTGCCAAAATGCCTCCACCACTGTGGAACAAGCTGCTCCCCCAGGTCCGTCTTCGGAGGAGCTGGGCTAGGTCTCAGTAAGCTGGCATGGGACAGACAGACGCTCCTCCTCTTGGCTGCTCTGAGACAGCTCAGAAGGCATCCGACAGGGACCAGGATCCTTGGGGACCTTGAAATGAGCCACCTTCATGGATCACAGGGAAACATCTCTGGGAAAAGGGGCAGGAAAGGCAGCCCAATGCTGAGGTCCCTGCAGGCAGCACAGGGTCCTGCCTGGGTGCCAGGGATCCAGGAGAGGCTGTGGGAAACCAGGGAGAAGCTGTGGCCAGGGAACCAAGGATGGGACAGGGATCACCACAGCAGTGCTCCAAAAGGTGGTGGGAAGGGATAGGGAAGAACTGTCAGGGATGGGAAGAGCCTGAAGTCTTGGAGAAGGACTTGAGTTTGGCAGGAGCTGAAGAGAGAACAGAAGCAGCCTTCATGAAGAAAAGCAGGACCAAGCACAGGCATCTTAGCATTGCAGCCAAGTCAAAACAGAGCCAGGCTCCAGCTCCAGAGGAGACAGGAGCTGTGCCAATGGTGGGGAGCAAAGGGAGGACATGGTGAAGCTCACATGGTGCCTCCAGTCTTGCAGAGATATATCAAGGATCCAGGAGGTGGTAATGCAAAACCTTTTCCAGATTGCCAGCACAGAATTTGCTGGCAGTGATGAAGGAGGGCAGCTCCCCAGCCTCCTCCCCTTCATGGGATGACAGATGAGTCTCCTGAGGTATCAGCAGCTCTCTCTCCATTTGCCGTTTTTGCAGTCCTTTCTGTAGCTTTTTAAACCTCTTTGAAGGATTTGGAAATGAAAAGCAACCCCCATGGGAATGGGGCAAGTCAGACACAACTGTAAGGGTAGGACGTACTCAAGGTACCTGTTGTCTCCTCTCGTGAGCAGCCACAGGTCCCACTGCAAAGAGATCCCAGGGAGACAGGATAGTTTCCAGCACTGAACATCCCTATGGGGCACCAATTAGTATCATTCCCCTTCGTTCAAAGGAGAGGTGAAACCCAAGAACCACATCATCCTATAATGGATGGAAGGGGTAAAAGGGGAGTGCAAACGTGGTCTCCTCTGCTGAGTAAGGAGGGGGAGAGCAGGGGGGTGCATGCATGGTGGCGGGGGGGCTGTTGGGAGGATGCCCCACGCACATAATGTGACACTCAGCCCTGCAGATGACCAGCCCCTGGGATATTCGCCCTGCCTGGTGCCACCTCCCAGCACCAGCGGTGCCTTGTGCACGGAACAATGCGTCGAGCCAAGGCCACAGTGGCTGCTGGCGTTGTGATGGTGTGGCCAAGCACCAGGGGTGCTGGATGGAATCTGCAGGATGTGAAGGCAGTAATCACCTTCCCAATGAGGTTATATCTGGTGCAGAGATGACTCTGAGTGTAATTGCATCTTGCAAGTTCAAGAGAATTCTCAATTCTGGGCATTTTTTAACTTTAGTAAAGCAAATTTTCATTTTTGTATGCATGAAACCAGCAGGAAAGGCATTTGCGCTTTTAGACAGAAATTCATCTTCTTCCTTCCCGAGAACATGAGAAGAAATTCTCATTGCAGGAAACAATCTCTGCTATTTTGCTTTACCCCTGTTTCTGCAGCTGCTCCCAGCAGCAGCTGCTGCAGAGCTGGCAGTGTCCACACCAGCTTCCAGTTCCTGGGAGCTGAGAAAGGCAAGAGCTGTGTGAGCATTTCATTGGCTTCCCAGGCAGCACTCTGAGTCAGTCTGACTATGGACATGAAAATAGTGCTTCTGCTGCTCAGTCAGCATCTCCCAAAGGGAAAATGAGGTGCAGAGTCATGTAGCTGCACTGTAAGTCTTTCTTCTCCCTGTATATAGGGGCATGGGAGTTGTCAGATGTTGTCCCAGATATTGTCCCAAGGCTCTGTCCCAAGAGCAAGTCTCACTTGCCTGAGCAGCATGTGCCCCAGGTTCCAAAGGACAGAGACATACTTCAAGGGTCAGGTGTGTTGTATTTGCAGAACCAAGGGTATCACAACCAATATCACGGGACCTTGACTTTAGGTGCAGTTAAGACTTTTGGTGTTGCACTAATTTCCTGTGGCAATGAGTTCTACAGATTAATGAGGTGCCTGTTGTACAGAGCGGTTTTACATGTGCTCTGGCAACAGCATGCAGGGCTTTACTGAGCGCAGGGGGAGCCTTGCTGTATGGGCTGCCTTCACCTTCGCTTCAGCTCAGGGCCAAACCAGCAGGTTCTTGTGCTGCAGGTTGTGTTTGCAGCTGCAGTCCTGCACAGGGAAGTGCCTGTCAGTTAAGGTGGTTTTGTGCTTTCATGTGGTGTAAGACAGCACAAGATTTATTAGTGACAAAAGAATTAATGCTGGAAGCCTTGATTTATTGAAGAAAGGGGAGAGGAAATATGTTGCAGCCCATGCTGGTTAGTGTGGTGTTTCCAAGATGAGCTAGCACACGCTGTGGAAACTGCCCTGCTCCTCCATGCTCTGGCTCATCTGGTGATACAACGGGGTAGACCCACTCCTTTTCCAAGGGATGACTTTCCACTGACCACCTTGCATATGCTTCACAGAAAGGGCTTCTCCTAGATGGAAGGACACAGAGACTCAGACTTTTGGGAGCAGATGGGTGTCCCATGAGCTTTGGCTCCCTTGCATGGTGGAGGTGGGAGATAGAGGACTAGAGTGCAGCACAAGAAACCTGGGCTGTTTTCTAGCTCTGTCTCAGCCTCATGGTTTACCCCAAATAAGTCCTCTCATTTTCCTGTGCCTCAGACTCCCAGTCTTCAAAACACTAATAATAAACCCTTCTGCAATGCTCTTTGAGATTGGCTGATTAAAAAAGTGCTATGGAAGAGCCGGAGACTCTCAGCACTTTTCAGCCACATGTCTGGACCTCTCAAGCTAAAATATCTTTTAAAAGTTTATTAAAAAATTCTTGAGCTTTGCATTTGTTCAGCCACAATCCTAAACTCTCAGATTTGTAGCCTGCCTTTCATGTCCACTGACCTCATCCCTCCTTGCTTACGGATGCAGCCACAAGTCAGTGCAGCTACTGAAATACTCCTCGGGAGCCGCATCCAGCAGCTGTTTCAAAGCTCGTGGGCAGCGCTGGCAAACTCCACAAAGGAAGTGAACCCAGCTGGTAAACTGCAGCTTGACCAGAGCTTCTGGAAACCCCAATTCTTCAATCTAATCTGTTTTCTGTAGGAAGCTACCTTGCTTTTAGCATAGTTCTTCCTGAATGTATGCGGGTAAATAATAGATATTTCAGCTCTTTGACTAAACCAAAAAAGGAGGGCAAAGATTGGCTTGGGTTAAACAAATAGATTTTTTTTTTCCAGGTTTCCCATGCAATTAAAACCAAACCAAACCGTGTTTGCTCTGGGTATCCTGGAAACATTTTGCTTTGACCCAAAAAGAAATACTTTGCTTCATTTTTGAGTTACTTGAAAGTCTTTAAACCCTTAAAAAAAAAAAAAGAGCTTACAATTAAATGCTTCACCATCTTCCCCGCCCTTCTTTTTTTGTGAATTTACTTTTGAGCAAAACACTGTGGGTTCTGCCTGACCTAGAAAGTCACCTGCCTGAGCTTGTGTCATCATGTTTTTTGCCTTTCGACACCATTTCCATCTTTTCGCCTCCCACTGTACAGACATATGGGGTTCATGGGACCATCATCCTCATCCCAGGGCTGTGCTGACCTTCCAGGGAGACTAGACAGTGGCCGGGAGAGGGGAGAAAGGAATCCATGAAAGCTTATTTCAGCTTCAGAGAGCTCCTCTGGATCTTCTGACTATCTCTGGCTACTGCCAAGGCACCTTCGAAACACCTTTGAAATGACTCCAGCATGTTGGGCACCGTGACTGGGCTGGAGGGGAAATCCACATTCCCTTTGAAGTCTGGATACTTGAGCAGTCTTAGAATTATAGGGCTGTAATATACAGGAATGTGTGGGGCTGTAATTGTGACTTAGATCCTTGGATGAAAGGTGCTATGTACATACAAAAGGTATTATTATTATTGCTATTATTATTACTATTATTATTACTATTATTATTATTATAGGGCTGCAATATGTGGATTTGAGATGAAAGTAGCACCAAAAGATCCTGAAATATGAGATGTGTCTTAAGGAAATTTCAGCCTGGAATTAGGTTTTGTCTACATGGGGGAAGCAAAACCGGCTGGCTCTCCTGCACTGACAGCTCTGGGGCTTTTAGGGAAGAAGGCCTGTATGTAGGCAGGATTCCTAAATTCAAGTTGCTCTGACCCTCAGAAGGGTGTCTCCAGGAGGAGCTATTCCAGAGTTTTTGCAGAAAAAAAAATGACATCCGACACTTTCACCGTTCTTTGCGAGACACTGATTGCTGCCAGGCAGGCTGTAGCTGTCACTAAATAAGTTGCTGGCGCTTGAGCCGTCCAGTATGAGACGTAGAGGAACCGCTGGCTTTTAGCAGGGGTGAAACTGGAGCAAACCCCCTGTGTTGCTGAGCAGCAGAGAAAGCTCGTGTGCTCGTTGGTTCTCCTGCACTCCAGAAGGGACAGGGCCGGGGCCAGATCCAGCATCCTGAGCTCATCATCCTCTCTCCAGCCATCAATCACATCTCCCCCTGAGCTGCCTGGGAGCAGAGCATGAAGGAAGACAGGGATCAGCTTTGATCCTTCACAGGGTCTGTGGCTCTGCACAGTCTTTGCCATCAGCCTCAAAGTCACTTCTCCTGCCCCGTTCTGCACTCACATCTCATTAGGGAGGGGGCGACTTAAGTGAAGCCAGGCGCTGAAGCAGGAGTCCCCATGACAGCACCCATGGGGATTTTCTCCTGTGTCCCAGGCTCTGCACAGCATCAGGTTTCGCCCCATCATGCAGCTCCAGCTGCCTCTCCTGGGGAAGGTGAGGGGAGGATTTAATCTGCTCTGATTTCTACCAGGTTTGAAAACCCAAGCAAAATCAGCTTCAGTTTTTCCACTGACAAAAGATTTTGGGAAAAGGCCTTGGCTCTCCTGCTTCAGGGGCTGTCACCTGTGAGAGTGCAGAGGCAGGTCTGCACTCAGCTGGTCCTTCTGAACAGCTGAACCAGAGGCAGCTGAACAGGAGGACAGCAGGAAGGACTGTTTTGCTAGAACTGGACCCTTCCCTGAAGGAGGCTTTCTCCTGTCCTGGGTACAAATGCTATCTCTGGCTGGCACAGGCTAGATCTGATGTGGCACTGGGATCTAACTGATGAGCTCCAGTGGGAACCAAACCTACCCTGTTGGACCTCATCCCTGGAGCAAGCCAGGGGGCAAATTGAATTGACTGCACCAATGCATCGAGAGACTCCTTTCAAGCATCCAGGCCTCCATTCTCCTGCAGTGTTGCATGAACCAGTAGGCAGCTTCATGCATCAGCCTGGAAGAGCTTTCATTTCAAATGAGATGGGTTATGAGATGGGATGGTAAATAATTCTGTCTGCAAGTCTAGTGTACACACAGGCACCTTCACAGCTTCCTTAAGCCCCTCTCTTGCTGTTTCTGTGATAGCACCACAGTGCCCAGCACTCTGTGCAGCAGGGCAGCTTCTCCCAGACGGACTCTTCCCATAAGGGTGTGGAAAAACTGCCAGAGATGAATGTGCAGGAAATAGCTGCATGCTGGTAGCCCTCTGGGGTGCCACTGGCTACAGCACATTTGCAAAGAAGTTTCCTTCTCACCTGATGCTGTTTCTGGCAGGTATAAAAAGGAGGAATTCAAAACCCCTGCAAGGAAGGGTTCATAAAGCCTTACAGATGTAACTTATGCCTGGTGGTCTTGGAAGGAGCAGAGGAGGATCTGGAGGACCAGCCAGAGCCAATTTGACTCCATAATCAGCTTCAGAGCCTTAGGAAAAAAATCTTTCTCAAGAGATGTCCAGAAGCTTATGCTAGATGCTACATTCACATCAAACCAGACCTCACCTACAGAGCAGATGCTGCTTGGAGAGCAGAGCCTTGACACTGGGACTTGGGCACAGCCACGTAGCTGAGCATCGTCAATCAAAACTCTCCACTAAGTAAATACAGGCAGATTTTCAATAGCCCTGAACTACCAGAGGTACCCCTGGAGGAAGGAATCATCCCAGGCATCTGAATATCCAGAGGTAAAAACATTTCCCCTGATAAGACATGTGCCAAAATTCTTTGGAAGGGCTGTAAATTCCAGACGTGTGCCTAGTGAGTGGCCTGAGCCAGTTGCTGTGCCCCAGTCTGGCAAACAGGAGGCCCTGGGACTGTTCTGTGCATCCCTGGCAGGTCTCTGCTTGGCTCTGTGAATGCCAGGCCCTGGAACTCAGGTTTCCCCATGTCATAGGCTGTTGTGTTCCTTCTTCATCCACCCCTCTTCTCATCAGTTTTTTCTGTGGCCAAAGCTTTCTGACTGAGACATCCCACACAGGCTGGCTTCCTGGGAATTGTTGTATTCTTCTGGTCAGGTATTGCCCCTGCCTTGTTACTACATGTGCCTTGTGAAATCAGGTGTGCAGAAGCAGGAGCGGGCATCTACCTGAACCATGGAGGCCATGGAGCAAAGGCTGGCTCACATCAGGGGTGACGAGTCAGGTTCATCCACAACAGTTTGTACAGTTTGCCCTTTGCTAAACTCCTGCAAACAAGGTCTCGCTCCTGGGCAGGAGGGTTCAGCTCCCCAGCCCTGTCCTGCTCTTTCTCAACTGCACTGATAAGTGGAGCTTTTCCCCCAGCAGAGTCAGGAGCAATGGTGACTCACCACCACTTCAGTGTGAACCACTCAGCGAGGCACTCCAGCGCAATGTGTGCTGGAGACAGGAAGACTCTTGTTAACCCACTTGACAGCAGAAGAAAGGCTTTTCTTGGTGCATAGGGACCACCCACTGAAGAATGAGACAAGGCAAGATTCGTCACGCTCTAATGTCTTGTGGCTTCCCTGTGACACCATAGAGTCTGCCTCAGTTAATGGAAACCTGCTAGTTACTTGGGGTAGCAGAGATCACTCTGACATGAGCCAACTCTTGGCATCTCTGAAACAGCCTGTCCCATCAGAGAAGCTCCCAACCCCCTGCCAGGCCATTGCTGGGCTTGGCCGAAGAGCACCTCAGCCCAAGTACCTGCAGGCATCTTGTTGCCCATAGAAGGTGGTGAGCTTGGTGAGGAGTATGGCTGATATTCATCTCTTACCTTGGGCTGAGAGTTTCAGCCAAGAAGCCAAGATGCTGCAAACAGCATGCAGAAGCTCTCCTCCTCTGCTGTCATAAATGCTCAGAGATTCTTTGTCTATAAATCATGCACTGTCTTTGGAGGCAGGGCTTGGATGCTTACTAGCCACAGAGACCCAGGCTTTTCTGGTTTATGGTAGGAAGGATGCTGGCAGGACCGGTAGTTCCCTGGGAAAGGGCTCAGAAATGAATGGATTGTATCACTTGCTCCAGCACTGGTGCCACAAGGGAAGTCTGCCCACATGGGCTGTGACACTACATGGAAAGACCAACAGGATCCTGTCTGCCATGTGTCCCCATAACCAAGATGGATCCCTTGGGTCGGGTCCTCAGTTTCTGCTGGCTGAGATTTCATGGCTGCTGTCTTCAAAATTTCCTCGTGAAAATGCCAGAAGTCCAAAAGGCATTTTTCAAAAGCTTTCAGCCATAATGTTTTGTTTTGGGAAGTCTTCGGTCTGAACACAGATAATTTTCAGCCAAAAATGGCTGAAAACCACCAGCAATTTTCAATTCCAATAAAATGCTGTTCTCCATTTGACAGTGTCAACAACTGTTGTTTTTTGCTCATTGCTCATTACAGTTTCCTGCAAGAGGAAACAAATATCTCCAGGCATATCTCCCCTGGGATCCTGACAGTTTATCCATCTCTCTCACCCAACACTGCGCCTTCTCCAGGGACCATCTCTGTTACCTCCAATGAGATGGAGAATGCTGCCTCTGGCCCAGGGATGGGTTGTGTGTGGATGGATCATCATTTATTGAGCTCACTGTCTGGTGGCTTGCTCCACAGTAAGATTCAGCTTAAACCACAACTCTGAATGGTGCTGTAATGGTGCTAGTAAAGCCCTAGCTAGGAGATGGTAACAAATTAGGTGGGAAACTCAAGTATTTTGCAGCAGTAATAGAGCCCACACCTATCTGTGAGGCTGTAGGAACAGGAAATATTGCCTGATGAAGCAGATGGGAGCAGAGTCTCTCCATCTGACTATGTCCTGGGCTCGCTCTTTTCAAGCAGCCTAGGATTAGAGACTTAGCAGCAGGTGGATAACGTTGTTCCAGAAGGAAGGCAGACCAGGTTGGTTGAGTGGCTCCTTAAGGATCATTGTGTGCAGTCCAAGAAAAAGAAGAGGTGGTATGGTCTGGGACTTCTCAGAAGGTGTAATCAGAAAACAGTGTAACACAGTTCTCACTCTCACTGCAGTGCTGCCATCTGAAGAAAAGTGCAGGAGACTGGATGAGTTGCAATAAATATAAGGACTGACGGTGCCTTGCCACAGTGAGCTTCCCTGCAGGAAAGCTTATGGGGCTGATCCCGACCAGCAGCTCGTACGCACCCGGCCACTTGCTCATTCCCCAGCGGGGTGGGGGGCAGAATCAGCAGGGCAGAAGTGAGAAACCTCATGGGTCAAGATAAAGGCAGATTAATAGGTAAAGCAAACCTGGGCATGCAAGTGAAGCAAAACAAGGAAATCACTCCCAACCACAGGCAGGTGCTCAGCCACTTCCAGGAAAGCAGGGCTTCATCACGTGTAATGGTTCCTTGGGAAGGGAAAAGTCATAAGCATGAATGTCACCCCCTTCCTTCTTCTTTCCCTGTAGCTTTTGTTGCTGAGCATGATGTTTTATTGAACATTTTTGATCAGTTCAGATCAGCTGTCCTGGCTGTGTTCCCTCACAACTTCTTGCATGCCTCCCCCTGCTCCTAGGGGGAAAAAGATGCTGTGCACTCTTCAGCAATAGCCCAAACACTGGTGTGTTATCACCATAGACACAGATCCAAAACACAGCAACCTGTGGGCTACTTCTCAGCACAAGAAGGACATGGACTTGTTGGGATGGGTCCAACAGAGGGCCACAAAGATGATCAGAGGGATGGAGCACCTCCCCTGCGAAGACAGATTGAGAGAGCTGGGGTTGTTCAGCCTGGAGAAGAGAAGGCTCCGGGGAGACCTTACAGCAGCCTTCCAATGTCTGAAGGGAGCCTACAGGAGAGCTGGGGAGGGACTCTTTGTCAGGAAGCGCAGTGACAGGACAAGAGGTAATGGTTTTAAATCGGAAGAGGGGAGATTTAGATTAGATTATTAGGAAGAAATTCTTTACTGTGAGGGTGGTGAGGCACTGAAACAGGTTGCCCAGAGAAGTTGTGGCTGTCCCATCCCTGGAGGTGTTCAAGGCCAGGCTGGATGGGGCTTTCAGCAACCCGGTCTAGTGGAGAGTGTCCCTGCCCAGGGCAGGGGGGTTGGAACTTGATGATATTTAAGGTCCTTTCCAACCCAAACCATTCTATGATTCTATGACTCCACTATGAAGAAAATTTACTCCAGTCCAGCCAGAACCATTTCACACCTCCATCGATTTGCCAGACTCCAGCATCCACCTGCTTGTACTTCTCTCTGGCAGGTTTTTGCAGGCTGGTGTGGAGGTCAAGGCTCTGTTCCCAGATCCTGTTATCACTGCATGAATTCATGGCCACAGCCAGATTA
Source organism: Xenus cinereus (assembly GCA_025774025.1). Lineage (NCBI taxonomy): Eukaryota > Metazoa > Chordata > Aves > Charadriiformes > Scolopacidae > Xenus > Xenus cinereus. Next base: position 313,798 of record JAOXJK010000013.1, read on the forward strand.
AAATCATCCTTTATTTAATCACATTGTTTGTCTTCATCTTCTAGATCATTGTTGCTGTTGTGGGCAGGATTCTGTTAAATGTTGATAAAACAATCCAATCCTGATAAATCAATCCAGTTTATTCACTTTAAATCCAATTATTTCTGTAATGTTGTTCATCAGTTATGTGACCTCCTCCCTGACCATGTTAATCACAACTCTTTGGAGGAAAGGAAGGCAATATTTATATCCTGCGGCACCAGTCCCACAGTCTTTCCCAGAGTTCCACACAACTGGTTACAGCAAAAGCCTTTTAGGGCAGGGCCCATCCATACCATGATTTTTCTAAATGTTCAGATAATAATTAATGGCTAGTTATCACATTCTTCTGCCTGGCAGATGTGAGGGAATGTCAGGGAACTTTTCTGTCTGAGGTCAGACTAGTGACATCAGGTTTCAAAAGTGCCTCGGGCTCTCCTAGCTCTTCTGTTCTCTTCTGTAGTTTGATCTTTCACCAGACCCACCAGGTTCATGATTAGACCTAGAAATGCTTTTGGTTATTCTATTACTTCGAATTATCTTAGCAGGGGGGTGGTCTGTCCTAGCTGCAGGACATGCTGATGTCCTACCCCCTCAACACATGAGGGAGTCCCACGGCTGTACTGGAGGAGCTTTGCTACCCTGTTACCCGTTATTTCTCTCACAATCCAGCTTGTTTTAAAGTTGACCATTCCTTCTTGGCTAGCCCAGCTCTTGGATAAGCCACAGACCTCCAGGGCTGGGACCACTGGCCTCTGTGGCCAAAGCAGAGCTCCAGGTTGCTTTGTTGTGAGATTAAGACCTTCAGGAGAGAACACCAGTAGATACATTGCTATCCACCCAAGCCATGCATCATCAAGCAGACCTGAGAGGACACCTGTCTTTGCCCTGGAGTAGCATGGGCATTCCTGTGTTAGGCCTTGGAGGTGCCCCAAAGCTCAAGCAGATACAAACTGCACATTTTCAGAGCAGCTGAGATCAGCCTTGTCATAGTGGGCCTGATGGAGGATCAAACCATAACAGCCATATATGATGGGTCATCTTGAGAGCCACAAGCTGTCAAAAGCCCTCCCCCAAAGGATAATCAGAGCTTGGAAAAGGTCCTGCACTGTAGAGGTGTTAAAGATGCCAGGCACATTCACTTCCCACTCAGGGGATGGAGACAAGGAAAGCCAACTGCTCAGCATCCTTCTCAAACACAGATGCCAAGCTGTTGAACAAGAAACCTCCATGGAGGTCAGGGCTGAGTGATGGCCACAGGAGTTTTTACCCAGTGAGGCAACTGTGGCCAAAGTATCAGGAGCTCAAGAGAAGAGACAGTACAGGGAACACCAGAGTGCCCTCCCTCCTCATCTCAGCCAGCTGCATGGTACCTGCAGTGTTGGAGATGCTGTGTGTCTGGCATTTAACCTTCCCTTGGCCTGGTGCTACCTAGGACTTTCCCACTTTGCATGCAGCAGGCATGAACCTGTTTGCCCTGTGGACTTTGGAGTGATGGGGCTGGAGAAGGTGTAGCCCTCATCAACCTGGATCCTGCCATGGTCCCTGCACCTCCCCTTCACTCATCTTCTCCATGCCAGGGAAGGTATTTCACTGTACATATTGAATTCCTTAAGCGGTGCCCACCACACGTTCTCTGAGAAAGGGCTGTTTCCCGCAGCTGGATCCTGGCAGCACTGACTCCCAGATATCGTCATCTTGGGATATTGCCGGCTTTTAGTTGTTGCTCATGTTGGTGCAACTTGTCTGGACAGAACAGATGATACTTCAGTGCATGAGCAGAGGGAGTGCCACTGAGTAACTCACAGGGCATCTGATTTCCAGACGCGGCCCACGCACTTCACTGCCTTTCTCCCAGGAGACGGGGCCACAGGTGCTGGGGTCATCCCTTCGTCGATCTGTATCTAGAAAGGGAGGGAGCAGGGCTGGCACTCAGGGCTTTCCCCTGGAGCAGCATCCATTGTCAGCAGGCAAAGGTTCCCATATCCTGCAGCTGCCAGGGAGCTGGGAGCAAAAGTGGCTGGAGAGGTGTCCTCTCTCCTTCCTGTAGAGCAACATCTGGGTCAGTTCCCTATCTGGAGCTGCAAGGAAGACAGAGTGAACATCAGGAGTAGCCTGATCCTGCAGTAGGAAGGGTCCATGGCAGCTCTCTTCAGCTCAGATCCCCTGCAGGTCCCCTCTTGCTGGCTGTACTTGGTGGCAGTGTCCCTCAAGCACTGGGCAGGTGGTGGCCAGGAGTCTGGATACCCAGACCAGATGCATATGGCACCATGCATATGAGGATACATTACCACAGCCCTAGCAAGGAGGTTCCAGTCCCTTCTCCAAGTCAGAGTATGGATTAGGCACAGACTACCTCACACCAGGGTCCTGCCTCCCACCCCTGTTCTGCCCCCCGTGCCATCCCACACAGCTTGCCCTCTAGCAGAACCAGGGAAGGGGCAGAGTGGGAGTCCCATTTGCTGCTCAAGCCACCAGCACTGAGAAGAGCTGGGTAAAGCCATCACTGAGCATTCAGGTGTTGGTCCAGCCTATGGCAGCCAGAGGTGGGAGGTTTGCATAAGCTCTGCTTATGTTTTCCAAATCTGGGAGAGCATCAGGGAACGTTGGGCCTGCCCATAGATCTTGGCTATTGCCAGGGTAAACCCCCATGGTTTAAAAACTCCTTGTAGTTAATGGACCTTCTCATTAAGTGTCACAATGGAACAATTCATTACTACTGATGTGCACAGGCTCTGCATGCCTCTGGTTCTGCTGCCTCCTCCAAGAATGTAGAGAGTGATCTAAACAGATGAACCCATCTCATCTGCATTATCTTTGGTGATTTACTAATTCCAGGTAAAGTTATCCAACTCTTTGGCATTTACCTGCTTCTTAATCCTCCACATCCACCAGCTTCCAGGTACTGCAGCCAAGTGGAATCCCATGCACTGGATCCCATCTGTCAAAAAAAAAAAAGGGAATTAGAAACACTCTGCTTGAGGTCACTTCACACCACAGCAACCAGCAGGGATGTCAAAACATGAACTTTCAAACTTCCACCAAGTGTGAACAGTCAAAATGGTTTCTGCTGTCAAAAGCTTCTGTTTCCCCCAAATTTTGTTTTCCCCAAAAATTCTCAGTGACTTAATGCCATCTGTGAGTTTTCTCAGTACAAATCAATTGTCTCTCTTGCACCCATCTTAGACCAAGTTTCCAGACTGGCACCATTGTGAATCTGGTGGAGTGGAGGTAAGTGCTGTCCCAGTGTCAGTGCTTTCAGACTGAGACGGACAGACCTGAGTGAGCTGGTGAATGACACAAACCTGAGGGTCTGGAGCAGGCTTTACCAGAGGGAAGGCAGAACAACAACCTGTGACCATAGCAGAGAGCTGTGTCCCAGGAATAGCTTTCTTTCCTCTACCTGGAGGGCACCATGCCCAGGACCGAGCAAGGTCACCTATTAAAAGTGTGCATCCAGTGGAAAGGGAAATCTGCTCTCATGCCATTCCGCACCCATCCCATACAGAGCTGGGACTTGCCTGTCTGGCTTGCTCTCTGGTAAGGGAGGTGCAAGCCCTGGAAACCACTGATGTAGTGGACTAGCCTAGCATGGAGGCTAGAGACCTGTCAACCACAGGGACCACAGTACTTTGGCAGCCTCAAGATTGGGTGGATCTACTTTAGTACTGTGTTCCCATCTCAATTCCCAGATTTATCCTGGAGACAACAGAATGAGTCACTGCTGTGATTTCCTCAGTGGACTGTGATTGTGTCAGGGATATTCCTCAGATGTGATTTTATCTATGGGGCTTATCTCTTTTGCTTATGTTCCACTCATTCTGACTATAGAGCATGTCTCCCTGGTTAATGCATGTGTTCAGGGTAGAGGGTGACCACCCCATGATTTTATTAAGTCTATCTATGTTCAGGGGCTCATGGCCCCCACAAAGGTGGTCTGGTGCCTGTCCTCTGAAAACCATGGCTAAGCACCAGCTTTGCTAGCAGAGACTGCTCCTGTAGGCTGCTGGCAGTTCACCTTCCTCATTTCCAACTGTTTTAAATGTCTATAGTCTGTTCATCTTTGCAAGAAGTTGGAAAGAGAAAAATAACCTACAAGAACCCACCTGACACTCTCAGACTGTGCTGTGTGTCTCCAATATCGGGGCTCTCTAGGGTTTGAGCCTCTTCACTAAAGCAACAGCTGAAACCAGAACAAAATGGAAACAGAATATTTTTTCATGAAAAAATAAGGTCCATGGGGTAGAAAAGACTGGATTAGTGTTCAAAGAAGGAATCATTAAGGAGTGCATACCCAGAGTTTTGAGAAGCTGTTGAAAGCTGAGTCCAGGAAACTTTTGGAATGGCTATATAAGCATCTCATTGTTTATCACATAGGTATAACATTATTGGAGAGGGGTTCCCCAGGATATGGAGACACCTTATCTGGGTAGCATGGCTTGGCCTAGGTTTCTCAGTGTCTGTTGGATAGAGGATTTCCATGAGATTTCAGTGGCTCTCCAGGAGTTCTCCAATGTGGATAACTCCCAAACCAAAAAAAAAATGCTGTCTATGAGCTTCCTCAGAATCCAGTATTTTTTGGATTTGACACTCCAGAGGGTCATCAGTCTAGATTAGAGGGAGGGGAGTGCTTTTTCAAATGTCTCTTCATGGGAATTAATGAAACAGGGGAAGAACTTAAAGTAGCAAAGGTGCAATTTATTGGGTTAATCTGAGCAGAAATTGTGAAAGGCTCCCCACAAAAACAACAGTTAAATTTTTAGATGGGAGTGAAGTTTGTAGGTGTTTTGTCTAGACTGTGTCTCCTTTTGATGGAGCTGGAGACTCCCAACAATGAAGATTTGGCTGGGCTTTAAAGACTTCCTTTGATATTTCCAGAAAGAACTGTAATCCCAGCGCATAGTATGGCCTATCTGAGAAGTCTGATCCTTTATGATTTAGCGCAACTGAGAGTGAAATCATTGAAAGACCTCAACTCGTCAGTCCAGACAGCTGTACAGATAGATGAATGGAGGAATGCTATGGAAATTGTGCAAGCAGGATAAAAGATACCCAGTCATCCAGCCAGGACAAGCCTAATCATCATCCCAGAGTTTAGTTTATCTTCTTTATTTATCCATTACCTTAAAGTGAATATGCAACAGTGAATAACTCTTCTGTTCCCAAATGGATAAGAAGTTCTTTCCAAAATGCAGATGAAAACTGAGGTCTTCAATCAGAAATCACAGTAGGCAGCAAGTCTACAAGTTAAGAAAAGCTGAGCTGATTCATAATAGTAGGAGGGTAGGTGCAGGGTAGAAGGTATATTGTCTTAATTAAGCTTATTATATAAGGCCAAAGCTGTTCTGATTCCCTGGAGGTAGGAAATGTAAGCTTACATCAAAAATGTTAGCTAAAGAAATAGCTTGTGCAATTAAAGATGCAGGGGCATCACTAGTTCTATAGCTTTGACATATTTGCAGGATTCAGCACATATAGTACACTCCCAGGTGTCCCCAGGCATGGTAGGCAAGTCAAAAAGAATATGGTGAGAGGCTCATAATCCCTGGATAACCTCCTGTGTCAGAAACATGACTTTCTCAGACCTTGAACCAAACAGCTCCTTATGGGTTTACAGCTGTGTCCTGCCAGAGTAAGCAATCTCATGTTTGCATATTACGTGAGTATCTTGTTTTGGTTCAACACGATGAGCCATGACTAGGCAAAATCATCTCTAGGGTGGCTGAAGGACCTAAACAGGTTACATTGTCAAAATCTGTGTGGTTTTAAAACTGATCTTCAGGGCTGCAGACCAGAGCTGGCTAGCTTGTTCTTTAATACAAAGCCTGCTTTCCCCATCTTCCCAACAGGCCAAAAATGCAAGATGGTGAAATGAAAGATGATCATCAGGAAACAAAGTGGGTTAACAGCAGTTGAGTCTTGCAGTCATGGTGCTTTAGCCTCCTCTGTGTTCCATCCTGGCTGGGCAGGAGTGGCTCTGCTGCAGGTAGCTCAGCAATAGCAGCTAATTCTCTTGAATTCAACTAACATCAGTCACTAAGCATACGGAGGAAGCTGTGGTTGAAAGGTCTTTAACTGAGCTAACACTACTCCCCCAGCAAAATCAGAAACATCTGCTTCAACAAGAAAGTGATGTGAAGGGTCTGTGTGTATTATGAATGGGACAATTATAAAAACCTGTTCAAAACTATCACGTATTTCCTCAGCAACCAGGGTGTGATTTATACAATGCTAAAATGCATACTTAAAATAGGCTGTATGAATCACACAGTAAAACGACTTGTTTCTTTTCAAAGGACTATAAAGGGAATCCAAAGTCTAGTTCAGACATAGATACGTGCACTGTAGGCATCTAAACTGAGGTGGTGAGATTCAAACATCCCCCTCTTTAATAAGTCCAAAATGGGAAGATCATTTGGTGAAGTCTTTAATTAATTGGTGATAAAAGCTAATGAAGCTAAGAAAGCACCGAAACCTAGTAACTGTCTTTGGTGGGGCCAAGTCTGTGATTTCTCAGAGTTCATTTCCATTGCCTGTGGGGAGGTGAAGCAGCCCAGGAATTCAATGGTAGACTTTTCAGAATTTCACCTCGCTCATTTGGCATATGAGTTTGTGACAACTCAAATACTTTGGGACTGATTTTACAAGCTGCTCAGGTTGGTTCATGCCCTGTGAATAAAGCAATGTTGTTGTCCAAGACTATTATTATAAAGGAATCTAGTAAATCTCTAAAAAACATAATTAAAAATTTTGCAAGGTAACTGCAGCATTAGATAGGCCAAAGGGCATGACCAAATAGTCAAAGTGTCTGTCTCTGGTCCAAAAGATCATTTTTGTTTTATCTTCTGAGAATTCTCTTGACAAACTTCAAACATCTCTGAGTTGCAGTTTTGTAAAGACATTCTCTGCAGTCTAATTTTCAAGATCAAGAGTAATGGATGTCTTTTCTCACAACTGTCTTACCTGATTTCCAAAACTTTGATGTATGATGGAAATAAGCCATCCTACTCGCACACAAAAAGGATGTGAGGACACCTCTGGCTGGCTTTCAGAGGTGTTCTCAAGTGCTTTCATGCTGGCTCCGACAACAGATAAAGGAACCCAAATCTGGCTCCTGGGGCCAGAGTGGTCATCTGCCCAAAGGGAGGGTGGAGGGGAGCAGCATTGTGTCTCCAAAGCCAAGTATTGTATTGGCATTACAAGTACTTGTTTTCTAACTCAGGCAAGGCTGGTGTAATGCCAATGGCCTTTCCTCCTGAGATCATGACTGGGAGGACACTACTTCTGATGACATATTGACGGAGACAAAAACCAGAAATGAATAATGTTATGCCCTCATTCCAAAGGGCTAAAGATTGTGCAAGGAGACCCAGTCCCTCATCCCCCTCACAAAATTGGGAAACGGGGTGAGTGAGCCAGACAAAATGTAAGACCTAATTATTTTTACATTGTAACAGCAGGCACTAATAATAACATAAACTATTTCCAACACATGAGAAGCAGGCAATCTCCCAGACCAAAAGGTGGGAGAGATGGGAAGAACTACTCAAACATAGGGCCACCACCAAAAAATTAAATAATGTTCTTTGTTGTTCCCTGAGAACAGGCTGTGGGTGATTCCCTCAAAGCCATTTTTAATGTGGGCAAATCTGAGAACAAATGAATAAGACAAATAACAAAAATTGTCAAAACCAGCTGATACTCGCACAGCTGCTTAGCCCATGTTTAAACCAGTTCTGCTGTCTGAAAAATGCAAGGGGACAAATGCAACACCAACTTTTGAAAAGCTTTCAGGGGCATTCCAGGGAATCACAGACCCTTAAGCCAATCAGGTGGAGTAAAGTTAGAAGTAAGGAACAGATACAGTTGATAAAATGATAAAGGGTAGATAGGGTTGGAGATGAAAAGGCGAGTGTCTGAGAAGAGGCAGCCATTTATTAAAGTTGCCAACAGGCATCTGGTCCAACAGAAATTAGTTCTTGAGTTCCCAGAAAGTCTTCAAGATGAGCCCCCATCAAACACTCCTAAAGAAATTCAGTTGATATGAACTGACAGCTGGTTAGGAGAAAAGAAATTAAATAAGGCTCGGTGGGCATTTTCAGAGCAGAAGTCAGGGGGAACCGATGACTGGGAGAGTATCAGTGGAACCTGTGCCTCTGCCAGATGACAGAGCTTTGCCAGGAGAACAAAACAGGCAAAAATTTGGTTTAGAGACACCCAGGCACCCTCTACTATTTGTATGCACACACCAGTGGGCTCCATGGATATTATGACCATACAAGAAAAAGCTCACAGAAGCAGGGCAGTCAGATTGATGAAGGTGTCGGATTGGTCCTCAGGGCAATCAAAAAGGCATTTGAAATGTGAGGGAAGCTGCACCAGATCTAGTCTCTAAAAATATGTGGTAGGTCCACTGAAGTCAAAAGGGATGACCAGAGGTCAGGACTATCTTCTTCCCAAACTGCAGTGAGGTACGTTGCCTCATAGGTTCACGATCCAGAGCTTTGAACAGACAGCAAAAGAAAGAGAAAGCAGATCTGTAATATCCATGAATCAGTTCTTTGCACCGGTCTTGAATCCTTGCTTCTCTTAGTTACTCCAGCAGGTCCTGCTTTACTGCCCCAGCCAGTTTCACATGTCTTTGACTTGGGAGCTTAGGAAAATGTTCATTTTGCCAGGCTTTTCCTCCTGCCTCTTCTCAGAGCAGTTCCCACGCTGTAAAGCACTTTTGTCAAAAAATTCCACTTTGGAAGGGTTTTTCAGGCCTGTTGTGGGTGCAACGTGCTCTCACTATGTGGTAACTGCTAGTGAAATGATTATGAACCCATGGTCACTGGCCCCATCATGAAAATGACACAAAGTAGATATGTCAGCTTCTACTACCCGACTCTTCTTGTCTTGCCAAAATAACAATAACTTCACAGGAACAATGTCTCCTGCTTCCTTCTTCCCGTTCCAACCTGGGCCAGAGAGACTCGGGTCCCTCTGAAGGATCTCCATCTCTAGCTCAGTTTTTAAGTGTTCGTTATATTTGGTGCTGGCATGCTCAAAAACTAAGCCATTGTGTTGACAGGTACTGCTGGTGCTGCTTTCTTGGGAAATCCAAACTGTACCGAGGTGTCTACAAAGAAGCTAAACTCTTCTGAAAAGCCAGCTCCAAAACTAGCAGCTCCTTGCATAGTTTTCCCAGCAAGTGCCACACTGACTTCTGCAGAGGAGCTGCTCAATGGGGGAGGGAAGTTTCTGGTTTAGGGTTATTTTTTTAATGGAAAAAAGTGTTTTGTCCTCAAATTGAATATTTCCTTCAGAACATAGTGATGTTTGCCAGAACGTCTCAAGTTTCTACCGAGAAAGTTGAAACACGATGAATTTTCTGGTGCCCTCCAATGCTCAGTCAAAGCACTTGGCTGGGTCAAACAAACCCATATTTGACTTCACAGTGACACTGAACTGCATAATGGGAGGCACCTGCTTGGACCTGTAGCTCAGATAATCTTGTTAACAGTTTTCCTAATTGGACCCCTAGGCTGACTGTGATGTGATAAAGACATTAATGCTGGAAATTTGTTTTCCATATGGAAAACAGATATTTAAGGAAAACAAATATTGTGTCTCAAGCTTTGCTTTTGTTCTGAAAAATATATTGGGAATATTTTAGGCAACCTTGATCAGATTAGCTGGCCTTTCACCAGGTCCTTTCTGATTGCTGGCTGGTGGTCTTTGTAGGTAGAGATGGACAAATCATAGGGAACAAGAAAAAAATCCTAGAAGAAAATACTCCAGCTGTTCTCACAAGTTGAAAAACAGGAGCTTTTATTCACAGTTGAAATCAACGTTTTGTCCAAACTGATTTCAAGTAATTCAATCTATTGAACTGTGTCAGTTTGGATGAACAATAATGTATTCCAAGGGACTTTGTGAAAACAGAACATTTTAATACTTTTAAAGTTTAACAACCTTTGCCTCCACAAACAGTTGGAAAACCTGACACCATTTGCCAAGTCATTCCATCAGTGTATTTGGCAAAGCAAATGTTGGTCAAAACTTTTTCCCCATCTCTGCAATAATTTCATTGCTTGTTACATTTTCTGCTGGCTAAGTACCCCAGCAGAGCAAAAAGCCAGCAGTGCTGGAGGGAATGACTGCCTAGCACAGTGACCAGGACTGAACTCTTGTCTCGTGAATATTGGTGTGAACACATGGTAGGACAAAGACAATCTGGCTAACTTGACACAAATTTGCCATGTCTTAAGATATCTTCTGAGATCTTACCACAAAGCAACTCTTCACCAGCAAACCAAGGGTGACATTTTCATTTTGCTCCTCCTCAGGCTATTTTTGTCTGTTTCAAAAGCTTGCTATGCAACCCATTAATAACAGTTGCCACTGGTGACAAGTGGTGGATGCCAAGAGGTGCTCTGGTCAGGGCAATGGTGCTTTTGCAGGACCCTGCATGGGTAGGTATAGACAGTGCTGGAAGCTCAAGAGCAAACATGGGAAAAGCTGCATTTTTGTCTAGTGATCATAAGTAGAAAACCAAAATCCTGATTTTGTAGGGGGGAATGCAGTCCAGGGACTGCTGCTTTCAGAGAAAAGGCAGTTTCTGCTGAAACCACTGCACTGACTGCCCTGGCCAAGGATCAGAAAACTTGTGGTCAGAATCAAGAGGTTTCCCAGCTGATGTGCACCTGCTGGAGGTGACTGGGCAGCATACAGTGATGTGCTCTCACCATAACATTTTGCTATTTGGTTGGATTTCAGTTCCCAGGCCTTTCCAAGTGAAGGTAAAGCTCAGCTTTCCTTGTTTTCCAGGGGTCTCAAGGGCCCAGTGAAGGGAAGGGACCATTTGAGTGTCCCATGGAGAGACCGTGACACAACTGGAATAAAAATCATCAGTCACTTCTAAACTTGCCTTCCTGGTGCCAGCGCTCCCCAGCCCACCTGACTGTGTGATTTGTAGATACGTATTGCTGTAGATGTAGGCACACGCCCCATGGGGTAGGACATGGTCATTGGGCTCCACATGCAGCATCTCTAAGAGCTGTCTGGCTCTTGCCTGTGATGGCAAGGAAGCCAGTGGTGCTTTTCTTAGGGCTCTTCACTTAACAGGGAGAAAGCACACACTCTGTGTGCAAATTCTCAACACCAAGCACAGGGATTGTTTGCATTTATGTTGGTCCCAGGGAGCTCTCTGAGTAATACTACCCACAGCATGGCTGAAGGATGGCAGGCTGGTGAGGAGGGAGGGGGGAGATGTGTCAGATATCAAAGAGTGGCTGAGGGGCGTCTTTTTGATCTGGGGGTACCACAGCAGCAGCCCTAGGTGTTGACTTCCCACCTCCCATCCTCAGCAGGCCTTAGGAAGTGCCAGTGATTGTCTCCGGGAAGCCAAATATCAGTGTTCCAGGTAATTTTTTGGAAGATCAGCTAGCAAGAAACTGGGCAGGTGCTGGTGACAGGAAAATGGAAGGCAGCACATGCATGACTGGTGGCGATGTCAAACCTTCACACTTCTTAGAGGTTGTAGCAAACACCAGCTCGTGGAATCACAAGCAAGGGTCTTTCCTTTGAAAAATGCATTTTCCAGGCCTCAAAATTCCAAATTGAAAGTTCAAAATTCAGAAGACAAATAAAAGAAACCAAATATTCTTCACTGTTAACCCTTTTTCCCAAGAAAGTAGACAATATCCAGAGTCATGAAGGGCTGGTTTTGTTAGGATGAAAAGTAAATTATAGGAATTGGGTGTATTCTTGATATAATCTCATTATTTACCAAGAACGCATGCAGGGACCTGTTCCCCTGTGCATTGCAGAACAAACACCACCAGTCTTGCTCAGAAATCCCACACCTGCCCCTCCATGCCCAGGGAGCTCTGTCTTCTGTCACTGAGCAGCTTCTCCCAGCCCAAGATCCACCACTTGCAGCTGTAGGCTGAGTCCAGGACCTGATACTGCAAATCCTGCACCCACACAGCTTTTGGTCTGAGGTTCCTCTGTGGGAGTGGGCAGCAACTATGCAAGATGATGCTTTTTAAATTTGGTTCTTAAACTCGGGTTGACTTTTGGAGACTGGATGTATGTGTTTGGAATCTATAGTGCAGCTGTTGCTGGAAGGGAATTGGAGTGCACTGAGGTGGTTGCCTTGAAAATCTGATGTCTCCTTAAGATAAATTAGTATTTGCATCATTCTGCAAGTATATGGGGCATTTGAAAGCTGGAGATGGACATCTCTGGTGTTGGAAGCAAGACTGGAGTTGCTTGCACTATTGTGACAGGAATGCACTGATGCAGGTGGATATAACAAGGAGGTATTTGATGGATACAGCCAGGTGTCCAGGTGTTATTGGGATATTAAGTCAGCAGAGCTATTCCAGGTTTTTTTCAGAGGCTGGACAGGCAGATTTGCACCACAAATCTCAGTACTCTAGTCTCAGGGTGATTCAGGGCTCATCGTGCTCAGTGCCTTGTAGCTTTCCTTTGCGTTTCCAGGCAGAATTCTACTTAAAAGTGGTGCCTGGACCCCTGACAGCTGTAAGCAAAGGTGGTCATCTCCTGCAGCAGGCCCTTCTCCAGGACAATGTGTAAAGACATTATCCTGTGATCAGTCACAGCCCCCAAACTGTGATCACAGCATGTCACTCTGCGATTCCTCCCATGCACCTTCTGCACAGTGGGCACCATTGCCCATGCTCTTCTTGGAGTTATATGTAGCAGCTGAGGCCTAGTAACTGTGTTGAGGATGTTCTTCTTTCCTTCTTCCATGCTTTACTGCGCCTATTCCAGATATATAAACCTACTGAATAATGTGATTAACTTTTTTAAAAGAGTTTTGCAACAACAACCATACATGGCTGGGGACCACACCTCCCACCAGCCTGTCCAGGAGTTTGTGCCCCCTCCCTGGCCTGCCACAACCTCATCTCTAGGACACCTGTGAGGATGTCCCATGATGGCAGAGCTCAGCTTCCAATAGCAGGGGTTGCATCTGCAAGCAGGGAGCAGAGCAGGAGCAAAGCTGCGGTTCTCCAACAGAGGCAAGGTTTCAAAAATTTCATCTGGCAGCTGACAGTCCATGTCTCTGCTGTCCTCTGGGCATGACACTAGTTTCCATGCTGGAAGCTCAGTAACTGCTCAGGGGTCATGATGCTTGGATTGCCTAACTCTGCTGCCAGATCCCCATCTCCAGTCCAGGCTGTACTTCACTTTTCGAGCATTGAGAAACAGAGAGATGTTCTTGTTGCAATGAGCAGTGCCAGATGGGGACACTGGAACCCACCTCTGCACTCTTCTGCTGGGGCACTGACAAATGGACAGGCTGTGGGCAGACTCCCAGCCCCACTTCACAAAAAAAATATCCATTAAAGGCAGCCTGACCCAGCCCTCCCTACTGCCAGCAGCAGTGTGGGGACCACTCAGAGGATCCTGCAGGATGGATGACCTTTGGTTTGTGGCGATAAGGAGCAGCTCAAGATAATGAATGGCCACAGCTGGCTCGACAGAGGACATCTGCACAGCACCTATGGAGTCTGCTAACGAGAGTGAGGACTCCCTTCCTCTGTCAGCTAATGGTCTGGGTTAGCACATCACTTTGTGGCTGTGATGGTGGTTTCAGATTGCCCCCACAGTGTTCAGCAGATCAGTGGTGGGTCATGGGAGTTGTGCCAGCTCTAATGCACAGTGTAGATGAAGACTCTGTCTCTCTCTGTGCCTCAGTCTGTTGGGGCAATGAAAGACTGCTGATCTCAAAGCTGAGTCCAAAATGCAGGGGACAAAAGACCCAATCACTGATTTCCTCCAGAAACATTTTGCATTATTGAACTGCACAAGATAAAAACAAGATCAAACTGGAGTTGGACAGGAGTGCTGGACCAGCGTGGGCTACGGGGAGATGCTGCTTTTCTATTGTCATCCAGAGATGCCTCTTTCCACCCTACATGCAGAGCAAGAACCACAGGTACCTGGAGCAAGGCAGGCCATAGCTCTGAAGATGGTTTATGCACAATCAGGTTGCCAGCAACCATTCCAGCCGTGGGAGGGTGTCTGCCCATTCCCCGAGGAGCGTGGCCACATCCTGAGTGGGAAGGCAGTCGAAACCCAAAGTATTCCCTAGATTACCCACACAAATACCTCAGTCTCCATGTCCAAGACCAGCTCCACTGAAACAGGGCATAGAAGTCATCTGAGGCTGAGAATGCAATAAAGCATTTCTGTGTCTTCACATAAGAGCATCCAGCTCCTCTCGGCTGCCCCCTTCTTCGCTCTCCTGCTGGGCCACAGGCAAAAACCCCTCTAGCCCAGGCTGTACAAAAAGTGCCAGCTAAGGCACTTGACAAGTTACTTATCTGACCCAGAGGACGCAGAAAAAAAGCTATCACGATACTACAGTGGGGCTGCAAAAGACAGAAGGCGCCCACTGCAGCTAACAGGCTGCCAAAAGCATGGAGCAGAGAGGAGATTGCAGCAAAGTTGGGAGACAAATCAGGGAAGCATGCTGTGCTGTCCTGACATCAGTCTATTGCTTTGCAACTGCCTCATGGTCTTACATCCAGCCTCCTCCTCTTGCACAGAGAGAGGCTCTTCAGGGCACACTGCAGGGGATGTGTCCTGTTGCTTTACCTGTCCAGAGCTCTGCAGCGGCTGCTGTCCTCCTCCCTGGCATGCAACCAGCCTCCGAGCTCTTGCTAAACATCTGATGGTTATCAGAGCAGATCTGGCAGAGCAGCAGAGGCAGGAAGAGGTGGTGGTCAGACATCAGCCAGATGGGATGCCTTCCAGCATCAGGACTGCCAACAAGCAGGGTGTCTGCTTCTTACTTGGTTATCCCCAGTCTTCTCATGATTTGCACAGCTTTGGGCTCTGTCTCCTCTCAGAGAGAGTTTCATCAGAGTTTGCATTTTACTTTAAGAAAATTCTTCTTTTTCATTCAGTCTTCTTTCTGCTATTTTCACTATTTTATCTAGCAAGACCGGGATTGGCAGTCTGGCCATAACTTAGCTTGAGAGAAAGAGAGGACTGCAGATGGAGGGACTAAAACTGTGAAGCAGTTCAGCTTCAGCAGTTCACAGGTGCAGCTCCTGGTTCTTCCAGACTACTGGAAAAGCCTCAGAAAGCAGAGCTTTCTGCAGCTGCTTCTTATTTCTGAAGCTGCTTCTCTTGCACAGATGTTGTGCAGAATACAGCAGGCCAACAGTGTCTTGTCAATTAAGCATGGACTGGATTCATATTTGATCCCCCAGGACCCTGGTCTTTCCCAGAAAGAGCAGTGCTTTGGGCTGCCTAAAGGAAGGGTGAGGCTGCTCATATCTGGCTCCAGCAAGTCAGGAGAGGGCACCAAGCAGCAAGGCTGGAGAGGGCACCTCCTTTGACATCTGTGGACCCCATATCAACCAGGCAACATGCGGGTTTCCCGCCCTTCTCAGGACCATCAGAGCTGATGGCAATAATATAGAGATATTGTTCTCCAGCAGCCTGGAGCTCAGGAGCACAAAGATATTTTCTTTCTGATGAAAAGCAGTTGGGGAGTGCAGAGGGGAAGTAGAAGGAACCAGGAGATGCTCACCATGCTGATATACCAGCACTCAGGGGCTGTTTGCCACTCTGCTCCCAGAAGGGTAGGCAGCTTGACCTCACAGGGAAGAAAGCTTTAGGGTGCATGGACAAGATTTGGACAATGCTGCAGGCAGCCATCCCCTTCCAGGCCAGCAACACCCCCCTCTCTGAAAAACTCCACATAGAGGGATCCCCAGTCCTCGCCATCATGATCCTAACCAGCATCCAGCCTGAATGTCACCTGCACCAGGCAGGCAAGGCTGGATGCCTCCGCATGCCAGACACCCACACATCAGACCAGCATCTTGGAGATCTCCACCCAACCCTGCTCTCCTTGGCCCTTTCCCTGCTTTTTTCTTCCGTCTCTGAATACATCGGATGTTACTCAAGCCCACTGATTGTTCTCCCTTTTGTGCTGTGACAGACAGACGAGCTCTCTAGACAATAGACAGCCTTCACCAATGACTGGGAAAGAGAGGTGGAAGATTTACTGCTATGAGGTAATTGGCTGGAGGAATTTGAACTTTCTTTGCATCAGGAACTGCTTCCATTGTCCTGCCTTGTCAGCAAGGTGGGGATTGGGAGGGTCCCAAGCATGTATGCTTGCAACAGGCAAGATTTGCCTCCTGAGCACCAGCTCCATTCAGAGACCTGAGCCAGATCCTGAATCCTTGGGCCGTGACTGTTTTCTGCCTCTGGGTGCAGCTTGCCCCACCTGCTTTGACACTTCTTTTGCCAGGTTTCTCAACATGTCTGGTTGATGACTCCCCTCCCCCTTATTCAGAGCATAAAAATGTCCCAACCCTTTTTCATTTACCCCTACAATAAGAATAAAAACATTTCCCTGATGCTTTTGATACTGCATTAGAACATGGATGGGCAGCAACACACACCAGATCATACAAACCTGTGGGTGCATGGTGAGGCCAGCAGAAAGTCAGTGCAACTGATGAGGTCCTGTGGGCTGCGTGGGGGTGAGAAGGTCTCCGTTTTCAGCTGAAACACTTTCGCAACTTGCAACTGCCCTCATGGCATTTTTGCAATCCATTCTTGATGTGGGTGTAGCAGGCATGGATCAGGAAATGCTGTGCTAACTGCGCTCACACTTCATCATCCTTCTTGGTGTGAAAGGCCATTTTGTTGGGATCCACAACAACTTCAGGCCACCACATTGCTTAGAGTCTTGACTGCTCCAGGCAAGTGCTACATCTTCAGTAAATGGTTGGTTTAGCCTAATATGAGTCCACTGGTTGCAGCTGCACAACTTTGTCACGTCCTCTCTCAATGGCTCTGGATTGCTGAGTTTTCCAGCAATTTTCCTTGGACATGCTTAACTCATTGCTCAAGTGACCTGGTTAGAAAACTAACAAGAAGCCTCAAGCTCAAGCTTCAAGATTACGTGTGTTGGGGGGCCCTTTAGCACAACACTTGCACAGCCATTGCCAACAGGCTCTCAGGTGGAGACAGCCAGGTAAGACTATCTGGGCAGCAGCCCGCTCCTTGTGCTCCATGGACATTGCGACTCCCACCTCAGCCTGGAGACAGGGTGGGACCATCAGGGTGGGGAACATGCTGGGGACATGAATAACCCCAAACTTAGTTTATGCACCCCAGAAGCTCTAGTGCTTGGGTGGTGGGGGAAGGCCAACAGACACAGTCCATGTTGCAGAGTCATGGCCTCCAACACCTCTTGCACTGGAAGTTATCCAGTAGTATCCTATCTCTGCACATTACATCATCCTTGTGGTTTTCTGCCCTAGCTCCAGCAGGAAGACTGGTGCTTCTTCGTTTTTGTAAGCCCTAGATATAAGACTTAGATAATATAGAAAAGCCACTTTAAGTGGCTTCTGAATTATCTCAAATTCTAGTTTTTTTCTCACCTTTCTTAGGTTGCTTCCCATATGCAAGGTCAGCCACTATTCCGACAGGGCAACAGCTGGGGGGCCTGTGAATCCCACCCCAGAGCCCATTCTGCTTCCTTGAGTAAGGTGATTTCCCTTCTCACACTGTCCAAATCCATTCTACACACAAAAAAAGGAAGGCAGGAACATTTGCAGGAGCAAACTGTTTGAGATTTCTTTTACTCAAAGTCTCATTTAGCACTGGCTGGGTACCAGCAGAAGCTCATCCATCCCTCACAGCCATGTCTAATGAGGCCCAAGGTAGGGATCCAATTTCCAGAGCCCGTGGTCAAACCAGCTGCCTCCACATTGTGAGGACAGGGCTGGGGGTGAGCCAGCCCCCTTCGTGCCCTTCTCTGCCTTGCAGGCTGGGTGGCCAGCACCAGGTTTCAGGAGTGTTAGCGTTGGCCATCACATTGCATGAGCCAACACCACAGGGTCGATGCAGACAACACGCTGCAGTCCATTGCTGCCATTCTGCAAAACCCATCATGGACACTCATGCCAGGAGAGCCCCACTGTAAGGACATGTTCTCTGCCCTCCTGCCACAGCGCTGGGAGCATGTGGTCTCAGCCTGTCTTTTAATTCTCAGCCCACACATTGGCATCGCAGCAGAGGTAGCTGGGGAGCAGGGGCGAGGGCTGGGGCAGGAGAGCATTAAGATCCTCTCTCAGGCCTCAGTGTTTCTGCCAATCCACCTAGATGCTTAGGCGCAGGATGTTGAGAGGCCAGTCACTTCTGATCAGCACCAGTATCATGTCTCCAGCAGCATCTAGCGCTACCCACCCACTAAGAAACAGAAGAGGGTAATTTTGTGCACTTCTTTCCCAGCTGAATTAGTTAATAGTTGGCCATGCCACAAAGCAGAATGGTTTACACTATTTTTGGGACAGGTTGAATACAATAGAAAACCAAACTTCTGTTCCATAAAAGCACCTGCCAAGCCCAACTCTAAATATAAATCATCTGCAGTGCCAGACCATCCCAAGTTCGTCCTGCTCTGGAGTGAATTATTGCCTTCCGTTCCTGCTTGAGCACATTAAATATTTTCAGCCTTGTCATGACGTGATTGTTCCGTCTCTTACTTGTTCTGGCAAAGAGCACACAGTCTCCAAGATGAGTGAGCTGAAAAGCAAAGCCTGGACACTGTCTCACTGCTAAGCAGGTGTTAGGTTATGACATGATTTTCTCCTCTCAAGGCAGCCTCTCTGCAGATGTTGTATTATTGCTGTTTGCAATTTTCAGGTCCTTACTTAAGTTTCTTTGAAAATCTCAGCCTGCACAGGTAGCCCTCTATCTCAACAATAGCTGCTCACAGTTGTGGCTAAAGTATTGCCACAAATCAGCTTAAAAAACTCCTCCTTAAGGGAGGTTCTGCTGCCTCACCTTTTCAATGGGCAGCTCCCTTCTGGGGACAGGGCAGGCAATTGGGAGCATCCTGTACCCTTGCAATAGGCCTCTCTGCTGTCAAACAAGCCTTCTTAAAATAACAGGGCACCTGAATCCATGACAAAATGCACAGGCACAGGGCTGTTATTCCCCCACAACACTACATCCTCTCTCTCGTGTCTCTCGGTCATTCTGCTTTGGAGAAGGACCCTGCTGATGTGTCTGCTGGGGTCCAAAGTGTATGAAAGACAAGCGAGGTAACTCATAGGTCTCTCTGCCAGCTCTGGGCTGAACACAAATGTTGGTCTTTGTTTGGCCAAAGGTTTGTCAAAGTCGTTTGGATTTGGATGCAGTTCCCCACACAGGGGCTTTAAGTGCTATCTGAGATAGCCTGTAGTATCTCAGACATCTCTGTGGTGGGCAGATACAACACAGGACCCACAGGAGATCCCTAGCATGGTGGCTGGAATCCAAGGTGAATGCAAGGGTGCTGCAGAGTCCCTGTTTAGATGACTGTGGGTCAGTGCAGACAAGGTCCAAGTTGGCTGGATGAAGCAGCTGTTGTTTGGATCCTGCCCTGGTGGGGGGCCGAGCCTGGACAGACAGACCCCACCTAGACTGCCAGACAGACTACCACCTCATGGTACAGCAGTGCTGGCAGCTGGACCCCAACTTTAAAGGCACAGGTGAAAATCTGGGGGTAACACACGGTACTTTTCTCTGGTAGCTATCAAATGACTGAAGTCAACACTTCTGCCTGCTGCCCCAGCAGCCCATCGCAGGAGCCAGCAGGGAGCTGAGCACCAGGGAAGCACAAGAGTCCAGCTCCAACATCACTCAGCTTTTTAGGGTTTTCTGCTCCAGAGTGGCAGGGACAGGCCAGCATGACCTGACAGCAGCAAAGGTAACTGGGAGCCTACAGCCTCAGCTGGGGCAAAGCTCGAGGCTTCAAAGGAGACTGCCTTCATCGACACTACTGGTGCCTGTGCAGGGAACGCACTTGCTATACTGGGCAAGGGTTGTGCTTACTGCACCCAGGCGACAGGTGCCTGTGAAAAAAAAACTAGCATGAGAGCCATCCCAGTGCTTCACATCCAGATCTGTAGCTGGATTAAGAGATTTTTAACCTATTTTAATTCCAAGCCAGGCATTATGAGAGCTGTGTCCTTCTTGGGGGAGTGGGGGTGGGCTTATTCCCACATAATGTGAGTCACATGGGTCAAAAAGAAAAGCTGTATTTTTTTCTGGTTGAAAATTGGGATATCCAGGAAAAGCAAAGTGCTGACACCAAATCAGCACTCTGGTATCAGGGCTGTTCCCTGCTCCCCTTGAGCAGGCACAAGTTCAGGTTCACTGGGTCTCTCTGAAAGCAGGACTTGTAAGAGCAAGGCAGTGATACTGGAAGAGAAACTTTGCCTCAAAATGGCACCACCAGCCAAGTGGGAACATTCACAGCAACCCACCTTCTCATGTCTCTTGGCCAGCATTCCAACACAGCTGGCACCAGAGCTGGCTAGAGCGGTGTCAGAGACACCAGAACTGAGCCTTCCACCCATTTCAGGCATGAGAACACAGCCTTGGCTCTC
This sequence comes from Xenus cinereus, assembly GCA_025774025.1. Taxonomy (NCBI): domain Eukaryota; kingdom Metazoa; phylum Chordata; class Aves; order Charadriiformes; family Scolopacidae; genus Xenus; species Xenus cinereus. The sequence goes on from JAOXJK010000013.1 coordinate 334,242, forward strand.
TTGGTTGTTTATGACACTGAATTATCTTTGGTGGTTGGTCATGGTGGCTGGGAGTGTTTAGAAAGTGACATTTAAACACAGGCTTCCATAGCACAAAGTCTTTCCAAACCAAACATGGGAAGGGCCAGCACTTGAGTGTTCCTGGGGACTATTTCCCAACACAGAGCACTGCCTCCCTTGGTCCCTCCTGTCGGCTCCTCAGCTGACACGGCTTCTAGCCTTTGAGCAGCAGTTTAGAGACCAGGGGACCACGCTCATCACTGCTGTGTCTGTTTTCAGGTTGAGACTGGTGTTTCTCAGCATAGATTTGCTGCACACATGTTCTCCACCACTTGTCCCGAGTTCATGCCTATGCCTCACTTGCACTCTGTGCTTACAGCCCCATCAAGCTCTCTGCAGCAGTCCAGACCTTGCCTTGGCCTGAGCTGCAACCCTGACAGCTCCATGGCAGAGCAGTCATAAGGGCAGTAGGAATCTACACAATTGCAAGTAGCACTTAAAGCAGAAGAAGGTACAAAGGTCCTTTTGGGAGAGCTGACTATGGAGAGCAGCTTGGCTGTGTTCAACAGACCATGGCAGCCACTGTGGCAAACACGACCACGGGCACAGCAGGAGTCCAGGGTTGGCTGCATGATGGTGCAAGGATGCTGGTGCAGCATATGGTGCTTTGCACAATCAAGATAAAGGTAGGGCTTCTCCTCACCTCCTGGCCAGGCTGTGCTAGTTGTAGAGCCTCTGTCCCCTTCCATGGATAAATTCCATCTGGGACCTTAAGTCTTGGAGATCTGCATGCTTTGTCTTCAATGAGCTTTCTAACAAGTATTAAAGAAGTGCTCCCTCTCCATGAGGTCAAGGATTTGGGGGTAAAGTCATCAGCTTGAACCTGGCACATAAAGTGCTCATTTTCCTCTGACCTAAGATCTTTTTTCACCTTCTGGGTAAGAGAACTCAGTTATCACTGAAGCTAGCAGTCTGCTCCAAGGAATCAGAGGCAGGAAGACACAGGCTTCTCATTGAAGTTTTTCCTATTATTTCTTGCCAGCAAATCTCTTGTGCTTTTCCAGGAACTTTAGAGGACCTGTCCAGAAGTGCCAAATCAGGTACAAGCCTCCATAGCCTAGTAACAGGATCTTGTTCTTTGAGAGAACGATGCACAGCTGCAGCACTGACATCAACTTTTGGCAAGTCTATGAGCTCGCATGCAAGCAGAGGAAGCCCGTGTAAAAGTCTTAGAATGCCAAGCCCTACTCCCTCTGCCAGCTCTTTGTTTGTGCATTGGTCTCTCCCTGACACTCGAGCCACCCCTCTGTCCTAGCATGTGGGGCTTCAGATCAGGGCACGCACTGCCCTGGAGATAACACAGAGAGCTTTAAAGAAGTGTGCCAGTGAAATACAGAAACTCATCATCTGTCTGTCAGGAGATAGGGAACAGTTGTTCGGGCAATGTCTCCTGTGTCTAAACACAGCCTGGCACCAAAACCAGGGTTCCCACGGGGCCATAGACCTTTTCCACAGCGGCAATGCTTGGCAACCCACACCCTGCAGTGTCCCATGCTGGTAGTTTGCTCATGAGCAGCAAAAGTATCTGCTTAGAATGTACAAGGAAACCATTTTTTTCTCTGAGAAACAGTTTCTTAGAGCAAAAACTGCTCTTCATCAAATGCAAAACTTTCCAGGGAACACACAGATGTGGTCAAAATTTTTGAATGAAAACATGTTGGAGAGTTTGAATCTGAAGTAAAGGATTTTGTTTCAATCGGAGTTTCATTTTACTTCTGATTTTTCCAAATTCAGCCTCAGGTTAACATGTGCAGGTACTGTCTGCCATTAAATATTGCATTGTCATGGCTTGGCTTTTAGTGAATGAAATGTTTTGATGTCAGCATAAAGCATTTCAATCAACCATTCTGACATTTTCAACTAAAATATAGATCAGAATTTTTCCCCTATAAAATATTTCCAAATTTTGCCTGTTTCTTCTGGTTAGCGACAGACACAAACCACGGAGATTCAGCAGTGCATTGCCTCCAGTGCTCTCGTTTACATGTACTGGTTTATTTACTAGTGTCAGGACTTTGGGATCAGATTCTTCCCCATACCTGAGCTGGTGTAACCCACCCTCCTAACCCCCCCGAGATATGACTTGCTAGGGGAGAAGCAGTGTGGCTCAGTGCTCTTCCAGTAGTGCCTTGCCCTGATTTCTCCCCGTCTCAGAGCTTTTGCCCCCAGCTCAGGTAGAAGTCATACACCGTCTGTGACCATACACCCTGCCAGATCCTTTCTCTGATTCCTTGCCAGCCAGAACACTAACAGGAATAACTGCATGCTGCCAGATCCCCTCAATGTGAAAGAAACCATCATGTTTACATGCACTTCTGGTCAATTATGGGCTCTCAGTTTCCTGCCCGCCAGCCTTGGGCTTCGCCATCTCCTTTCAGCGGGTCTGAAAGTAAATGGAGTGGGGCTGGAGACGATGGGCATCAGCTGTAGGAGAATCCTGAACAGCCCTGTGGTGGTCAGAAGTCGGCAATGAAGGGAGGATGTGTGCAATGAAGAGAAACAGGATAGAGGCAGCTGCTCTGGGCCAGATGTGCAGGGGTGTCCTATTTGCATAAATTAACTGTGAGCACCTTAGAAAGAGCCTGGCGACTTTCAGCTCTCAAGCAGAGGCGGAATTCAGAGAGCTTTTTTCCCTAATTCAAATATTACCTCTCCTCAGACCTCCAGCTGGTACTTTTCCAGGATATGTGGGCCTGAATGCACTTTGTGCAGATCTTGTGCAATCCAAGGAAGAATGTGGATGACAGTGTTTGAGTGGTTGCATGTGCCCCTGACACGCAGTTGGAAGCATGTCTACGGCATATGTGTGCAGACCACACCAGCTTCACCCCAGCCTGCTCCCAAAAGGAGAACCAGAACTTGCAGCAAGTACTTGGAATCAGGCATGGGTACCAAGCTGGTAGTCCAAAAGTCAGCCCCAGTCAAGGATGGCCTCAGGAACCACTTGGGCCACAGGCGTTTCCACACATACTGGCCCAAAACGAAAGCTGGCCAGTTGAAAGCTGGCATCCAGCATAATCAGGCATTTGCTCATGAAAACTCACCAAGAGCAACTAGGGGCAACAGGAAGACTTTCAAGAACCTCTTCTGCAATGCCCTCAACCTGACTGGACCCCCCATGCCCCAAGTCCTAGGAATCAGTGGTTTAGGCACCTTTGAGCCAGATGTAGCATTATACAATCACCCTGAATAGTCACAAGTAGACTTATCCTCCATTAATTTGTCTTCTATCTTTGTCTTGTGTCTTTATAAGGGGACTGCAAAATTCTTTACCAGCAATTTATAGTTAAAAAATACATCCTTCTAGTGCATAAAACCAGCATCATCTTCTCTGGCACAGCTCTCTCCACACACAAGTAGAGGAGTCCTGGTACCTTCACCTCTACACTGACCCAGTTCCTTAGACCCTGTTCCCTCTACTGTGATCTGTCTGCCCTTTCAGTGTCTGGTTTTTGGTACAGTCCAACAAGCCATGCTCACCAGGTGGATCATTTGCTCTCCCGGGAATATCTCTGTAACAATTCACTTCTGTACCCACCATGTGAGCTCCAACAGACGTTCAACCATTGTGCCCCCGCTACTTCTTCCCATGTTAACTGTGCAAGTGGCTCAGGAGTGCTGCAAAGCCCTCTACTGCCCTGAAGAAAAACCAGCCTTGTGTGCACCACTCATTGTGGTGTAAACTGCCCACAGAGGTCTGCTTGGAGCTGCTGGGCAGGAGCCTGGAGCAGGCAGGGCAGAGTGTACAAACAAGCTGCCTTTCAGGCACCGAGGGTTGCAGAACAGCTCCAGTCTACTGGCAAGTGCCTCTGCCGTAGAGTTTCGGGCTCCCTGGAACAGCCTTGTGGCTTACAAACATCCTTGGCTTGCCTTGACCTGCTTTCTACCCTTCTGCATTGCTCTTCCTGGGCCACAGCACCATGCCCCACAGCCAGCCCTCAGGCAAGTGTGGCTAGTGTCCCAGAGCAGAGCTGGGCAAGAGTTTGTGAACACAACATTTGTCTTCATAAATATCCTGCCTTACTCAAAGCAAAAGATGCCAACTTGAAAGCACAATATTTCCATGACTCAGGCGATTTCAAGGACATTTTGTGGAGAATGTGATGGATGCACCAGCTGCATTTGTTTGCTGTTTACTTCCCATTATCTCTTTTGAAAGGCTTTGGCTTTACCTTTCTCTGGTAGCTGTTCTGGGTGTTAAGAGGATACCAACCCCAGCAGGGTGAGAGGTTTCACCTTCCATAAGAGTGACAAGGTCTGTTCTCAAAGACCTCAGCGAGTGGGGAGCCAGAACCCAGCAGAGACCTGGAGAAGGGCAGGGAACAAACCTCCACTCAGGACACCAGGGAATGTGAGGCTCTTTCCAGGGGTCTAGTGGAGATCATTTAATTGCTAAAAGTCAGGACATTGCTGGGCTGTGGCTGTTCCAAAGGACAAAGTGGGCAGAAAGGACATCAGTGGCAAAATGAGGACAAGATGGGCAAGAAAGGACATCATGCTTGCAATCCTATTTATCGTGCTTTAAAATAAATGTTCCTTGCTCTTATTCATGTCCCAATATTTCTTTTTAGTTCTTTTGATTTTGGCGTTCTCACACTAAGGAAAAATGTTCGTGTTGACCCAGCTCCAACATTGGCCAACTCTGAATCCCATTATGTGAGGCAAAAACACAAAAAGAGTTTCAAAGAGGCTGAGAAATCCTGCTTGGACACTTACAGGACAAAAAGCATCTTTCTTTTCAAATTACTTTGGGTTTAGAATGTCCTTTCTGGGAAGATTTTTTTATGTGTCAAAACTGGAGTTAAAAAAATATATAACACATTACTGTTATTTTGATCAACCCAAAACAATTCTTTCTGGACTTCTGTGTCATGGGAATCACCAAAAACATGAACTTGCAGAATGGTATCAGAAATGGAAAGTATGGTCCTTGCCCAACATCCAACTGCCGCAGACGGAGTGATCGGCTTCACTAGTTAGAGTGAAGTAGTGAAATATTTATTAAGGTGGAACAGTGATTTAACAAAATCAGTAGTAAGTGCG
>JAOXJK010000013.1:339444-354417 GCA_025774025.1 Xenus cinereus
CCATCCCCCAAAGTCCGGGTGGAAGTTATCACAACTGCTGTTGTGATGGCCATGGTGGCCAAGGCCTGAGCAGGAGCCAGGGGAGGGAAGAAGGGAGGGAGAGGGAAGCAAAACAGGGAGAACACAACGCCACACCAACCAAGAGCCGCCCGCTGCACTGGGTGGTGAGAAGGTGAGAGGGGCTGGAAGGAAACTCCATCAGCCTCTCCCTTGGTCTGGTGTATGAGACTCTCCTTCTCCAGCTGAAGCAGCTCTGTGTTAATGGACACCAGGGCACCTGTACACCTGTAGGCCAGAGGATTTCAATGCCCATCATGTTCATGAGAGCTATATCCAGCAAGACAGGCTATTTCCTCCTTGCCTTGTCACAGAACAAGTGCTTTCCTCTTTTAACACCATGCAGCCTTTCCTCTCGCAAATAGGGCAGTTACAGTTAGGAAACAGAGCCCATGAGAAACATCTCTAGGAGCACACTCAGCAAGATTCTCATTTTACCTTTTTGGAAAAAATCCCCTTATGTTCTGCTCCAAGTTTCTTCTCTGTCCCACAGCACGGTGTCTTCTGGAGGCGGCTCCCTGCTGCTTCTCAGCCGTGTGGCTGCAGCCTATTCTGCCAAGTGATCTGCTCTTCTCCTGCTCTTGGCCGCGCACCCCACACCTTCTGCCTTTCTCCTCTGCTGTCAAGGGAGAGCATTTGCCCTGGCAGACACTGTGGGCCCTAAGATGAGATGGTGTTCACTGACAGCTCTGACCTGGCAGACAGTTTCTAAAAGTTATTTCTTCCTGTTCTCACAACAACCATTCCCAGGGGCAGAAGTGCATCACTCTGCTCAGCCTCTCATACATGGAGGTCACATAACACGGTGCAGAGCCAGGGCTGCTACAGGAGGAGCTGGAACTGGAGTAGCCAGAGCGGCATGAGGGTTGTGCTTGCCGTAGGTCACTGATATTCACTGCACAGACCAGACTTCTGAAGACCTGCTGGTACAGGGATGGGTGTAATCTCACCCTGGCAAACTGGCCTTGGCTGAGTCTTTATTATTGAAACATTGTGGAGATCTCGGATAGGGCCTACACATGAGATATGATCTAAAATGACTGATCTATTTTCAAACATGGAGAAGTGGGAGTAGAAACACGTTCTGCTCTTGCCTATTGCAGTGATATGGGATTGAAGCAGGGCTGGTGCCTCCAGATATGGTGTAATGCAAATGAGCTCTTGCTTTGATCTCTTTATCTCCCCTTTCTCCCTTTCTTTATGGAGACTACCTTTAGCATAGTTTTCAACCTGCAGGCTTTTAGGAAAAAATTCATCTGGCTCTATGGCTCCAAGTACCATTCTATCATCAGCCTCAGCTTTACCCCAAGCAATTCAGGCATTTTGTGGTGACCTCGGAGATTTCAAGATAAAGAGGAAAGGAGATAACAAAAACCTTTATGAATCACTCCAGTATAATCTGAAGAATTTCTAAAACCATCATTTATTGCCTTTGGGCTTCTTTTCTAAAGATGGTGTAATTGTGCGTTTTTCACTGGATGCTAATGAGTCTGGCCAGAAGATAGGTAGAGACATTGCTCATCTCCTAGTGATTTCAGAGAGACAAGAGTGTTCCATGCTTTGCAAGAACAGGTCTAGTGTTGGACCTTTCCAGGATAAGGATAGAAATTTTGGTCTGGTTTGTACAGCTCCCTCAGAAATCAGACTGCTGGATCAGAACTGGGAGGCCTTAATGCTGTAATTGTGCAATTAATTAATCAAGAGGATACCAGGTCATTAGCTTCTCCCCACAATCATAAAAATTTCTGCTCAGCTGCCTGAGTGTAAGGAAGGTCTTTTTTACGGTCCAGGGACCCATGTGTTCAGCAGCAACACTGAGAGGAGCTAGATTGAGACCGCGCTGGGAAGAGAGCACATTAATATACCTGAACATCTTGAAAAATGCAAAGATATTCATATAGTGGAGCAATTTAGTGCTTGAGAAGATAGTCACCATTTGGGATTCTTAGTAGCTTCCTGTAGGCTCAAAACCTGAGGATAGCAGTCAGATATGTTATCTGGTTTGACCTTGTCTCCTTACAAAGGAGAACCACAAGGTCCATTTTCCTAAATACTGAAAATCCTGTCCAGTGGCTTGGGCAATGTGTCATAGCTTCCAGATGTTGCCGTATGGATGGGATTTCACTGAGGTATGAAAGAAACCAGGAGCCCATAGAGCCCAATGCTGACTCCCTGAAGGTCTTCCCCTTGAACCACATCCTGAGCTTGCAGAAACCTTGTAGATCAAAGAACTGATTGAAGGCAGATACTTCCCTATGATTTCATGGCAGGGGGACACAGGCCTCTCATCATGCTGAGTAACAGAGGGAACCACGAAGAGCACCTCAGAGGACTGAAGTTAGTTACCAGACTTTCTGCCCCTTTCCAAAGGGTACAGAGAGAGATGGCTGGGGAATGTCTTCTCCCAGCCATAGCCAGGAAAAGTCCTACCCCTGTGATAGCTTCCAGGAGAGCACCATCTCTCTGCCAGTCACGTGCACTTTGCAGATCTTGAGCCAGATGTGCATGTGGTGTTTGGCCTCCACCAAGACCATATCCCTGCAGATTTCAACTTCATACATTCCTGACTGAGCAGACACAATCTTGTTGTGTTACTCCAGCGTGGCTTCAACCTGTAGTGCTTTAGGTCTGTTGACTTCTGCTTGTGTTAATTCACATTAGACTGCACCTCTAGGGAAACACTTATAGTCTGGGGAAACACTTATGGTCTGCTGTAGTCTGGGAAGAGGTCTATCTGGAGCTTTGGGGTTGATGGGCAGGGTTCATCTCTCCCCAGTTTTATGGGGAGTTCTAAAAAATACCTTGAGTTTGTGTGAGACACATCAGTCCTGCTGTCCCTAGAGGTATATCTTGGGAGTATTGCTTAGGCCTATCTTGGGCAGGTATCACAGGGTGCCCTTCATGCAGACCCACATATTGTAATGTAAAAAACTTGCCTTTTGGCCTAAGAACACACACTTCTACGAGGTCCCACAGGTGCTTTCACCAGAGCTGGGCAGAGTCTGCTGGGACTTTGCTGCTCCCCACAGGGACATCCATGGCTCTAGGTTTTGAGCACCAGCACCACAGCATACATCCCAGCGGCCTGAGCAATTATGGCAAAGATAAATTTCTTTGATCTTTAAAGTTCATATCATCCCTGAACTAAAACACTGTGGTAACCATCTCCTAGCACTGTTAAAGATCATGGCAGACAGTCCTACTGGAGTACCCAAAGCGTGGTATGTGTCACATCATTTTTTGGTAATGAAGATCAGCTAATCAGTGAATAATCAAAGGTTGTTCATGAAAGAAGGCGACATCAAAGCAAATAATTTAAGGAACCCCTCGAGGGCCAGAGTAGTTGTAAGGTCTGAGGCTGAATCACATGAGCTAAGTTTCCATGAACTGTGTCTCAGTTTTCCTGCAGGTACAAGTTAGAAATGCTTACGATAAATGTTTAGAATTAGTTAGTGAAGGGGGGGATGTTAAATCACACTAATTATAGCCATGATGGCTTTGGTGCAGTGCCACTGGAAAGGACAGGTAATTTCAATACCTAATGCAAAAGGCCTTAAAAGACATTGCTTCATGGGTAAATGGGGGTGATACCAGAAGAGAGTTTCAGTTCCAGGAGTAGTAGAGAAGTTCACTTTACTGTCAGCATTTCAGACCACATCTATACAAAATGATTTGACAGCAAAAGGCTTTCTGCTTTTATTTGATAGGCCAGTAACTGAGGAAAGAGGAACATAGGAGCTGTGGGAGAGAAGAGGGATGGCTTGACGCAGTGCACCAGTGCAGTGCGGTCTCATGAACTCAAAAGGCAAGAATCTGGAGCGTTCCTCTGCTTGTCCTACATTGCAAGCCTCTCCTACCTTTCTGATTTCTTTTAGAGTTTAAGGACTTTGGGATCTGAATTATGTTCTCTGTGCATTTCTGCAATGCCTGCTATGGTACCCCCATCTTTGTAGTGGTTTCTTCAATGCAAATGAAAAGAGCCGTACTTAGATATGAGTGACCCAACACTTGTTTGGCTCCGCTGGAAGCTAGTCATTTCAAAGAGAGAGCTATTTTTGAAAGTCAGAGTCATTGACAGGTCTGAGAAAAGTCAGCAGAGTCCCTAATCCATTTAGCCCATGAATCCCTAATCTTTCTGCCAGATGTTGCTGAAAAAAAAAATCCAACAAAGTTCAAATACCTTGGGTTCCTTTTAAAATTAACTAAATGTGGCTGGCTAAAGCAACCACCCTCAAACACTTTAAAAGATAAATAGTTTCCCTGATTACCCTGACAGGAAGCATTTCCACTCTTGCATGCACTGGGGATGTACATAACACAAGAAACCTTACTAAGAGGAAAAGCATGAGCTTGGGAAAACACAGCAACAAGTCAACAACATGAGTAATAAGTCAAATATTTACTCCCACAACACTTTAGGCAAGAATCCTGTGCCTCAACTTTCACACAAGCATGGACAATCTGTGGAGAAACATCTCGTACTTTTGTGGCTAGCAAAATCACTGAGCCTAGGACTCTGTTCAGGAAGCTCACTTCCAGCCCTTGGAGGAACTTGTTCTTCCTTCACACCATCTGTCCTTGCACCACCTGCTCCGTGCTGTCCTCGTACCATGGCCAGTCCAGGAACTCCACCACATCAAGCCAGGTGTGATGTCCACTGCTCTAGAGAAGCTGATGTGGGGCTCCCATGGCATATCACACCGGAGAGTTAAAGGAAAACACAGTCCTAGATTCACTGGCACCATATTTGCCTTGATGTTCAGTAGCCAGCAGACCACTACCAGGGTTTGCACTACGGGCCTCCTCTTTCCAGTATTGTGAGTGTAAACATGTTACACTTCAGTCCTGCAGGACTGCGAACCACCAGAGCATTCAAACACCCCAAAAAACAGTGAGTTTTAAATAAAAAGATCCAAAATGTTCCCCATGCAACTGCCTTGGAAATCAGGGCTGGATTTTATTTCACTGCCCCAAGAGATGATGGGAGAGAGTTCCTTCCCTCAGACCTGTCTCTGGCGAGGAGACCCAGAGGTGAAGAGAGTGAGGGAGGGGAGCACTTAAAGAAAAGCTGTGCAATGTGGAGCTGGGAGGCTGTCACAGTGATGGGCTAATGGTATTTCTCCTCTGGCTTTTGCAAGATTCCTTCATAAACCAGTGTATTTTGTTCCTCCTCAGGGTACGGATCAAGGTGGAGAAAGAAGGATTCAAAACATCTTTAGCCTCCCCATTACCACCAGTCACATACTGATGTGCTGCTGGGTAGGACTGATGGGGTCTGCACATCCCTACAACCCCTGGCCACCCGCCCAGGGGTGTGGGACATGTGGCTCTCCCCATCATGCCTGGGAAAGAGCTGGGCATCCAAAATGCAGTTCAATGAGACTTGAAAAGTGTCTCCTGTGGCAAGCAAGAAGTATTCCCTATACTGCCAGCAGAAGGCAACTTAAGGAATATGCCTTGGAATTTTAAGGAGATCTTGGATGTCTCAGATCTGTGTTTTGCTTCATAGCCTTTCATTTTTCGTTATTTTTACATTGTTTCACAACATGTCAAAACATCAGACGGATTCATTACAACATAAACAGGAGACACTTTGATGTAGGAAAAAAAAATGTTTTAATGGGTGCTAAGTAGCAACCGCCCTTAGGGATTTAAAAATAAAAATAGAAGCAGCACAAAATATTATTTTAACCCTTCTATTCTATCACAGGATCATCCAAATATAGAATGAAGAGTTGCACACAGAACAATGCATACAATAACTATTTTTGCATTCATTCTGAAAACAGAATTTTGGATTCTCATAGGTCTTTCAGGGATTTTGCCACCACTTATTTGGAAAGGAGAAAGTTACAAATCAAAAAAGCCAAACTTTTCTAGGACTATCATCAAATGTGGCTCATGAAACTGCACAGTTTTGTCACAGGACACATCTCCAGAGAAACTGTAAAGACAGGCTTTAGATCCTCCCTAGGTGTAGCCTGCTTCCACCAACACCAGATAGATCTGGTCAGAAAGGGGAGATGGGGAGGGCTAGAGAGGGGTGTGGAAAATGGTGCAAAATGAAGAACCCCACATCCTCAAACTTTTTTAGCCTTTTCACTAGCAGAACTCTGGAATTTTCTTACTGAAGAATACAAAGGAATTTGAGTAATTGAGTCTCACCTCTTGGGTCTACAGGATGTCGGTTCACATGAGGGTGTGCTGCGCAGGCGGCAGCAGTTCAGAGAGGTCCCTCTTGTGTGGCTGGGTTTTGCTGAGGGACTTTTCTCCTTCATGATTCAGTCTTTGTCCTTGGCACAAGTTTTCTTTCTCCATGCATTTGTCCAACACCAAGACAAATTCCCACTGATTTTTGGGGGTTTACATCCTTTCTTAGGCTCGTGAGTCTGTGATATTGACTGGAGGAAAGAGTAAAGTAAAATGCTTTTATTTTTATGTTGTATCTCTTTATTCTCTCATTCCGAGAGACATCTGTCTAACTCTGCCATTTAGTCTAGGTAGTCTGAAGGAGGCAAGTGTTGTCCTGTTTAAACACAATGATCAAAACTAGCCACTTCGGCCTCACATGAGCCTACCCAATGCCTCTGATGGCATTTGACTGGGATTGTTTTGCTTGGTAGGGGACATGTCCTTTTCATTCCCAACCACACCAGCTTTTAATTCAGCGCTGTCTTTCCACATAGTTGTAAAAATTGATGCTCACTTGCAGTCACCTGGGCACAGCTTTTTCTAGACTTGGGTCACAAGAGCAGTTTTCTTCATGTGCATCTGCTCATGATGGCAGGGTTGCAGCTTTCTGTATCAGACCTTCTGGAGAGTCTCGAAGTCCAGAAGCATCCTTGTTTTTGCCAACTACCAGCTGGCCTAATGCACCATTTGCTGCAGACTTTGCTGCTCTTTCATGACAGTTCTGCAGTGGGCAGCTCACAGTGATTCTGTAATGTGCCAAGGGCTTAAGACTCAGCAGACTGTCTGGACCCCCTCACAGAGAGGGTCTGTCAGACCTGAAGCAGATAGGAGCTGAGTCACAAGTGGTGTTCCCCAGGGCTCAGTGTTGGGACCATTTCTGTTTAACAACTTTATTGATGATATTGATAAGGACATAGAGTGTATCATCAGTAAGTTTGCAGATGACATCAAGTTAAGCAGGAGTGTTGATCTGTATGAGGGCAAGGAGGCTCTACAGAGACACTTAGATAGGTTGGATCGATGGGACAACATTAATGGTATGAGCTTCCACAAGACCAAGTACCAGGTCCTGCACTTGGGCCACAACAACCCCATGCATCGGTACAGGCTGGAGGAAGTGTGGCTGGAAAGCTGCCTGGCGGAAAAGGACTTGGGGGTTCTAATTGACAAGCAAATGAATATGAGCCAGCAGTGTGCCCAGGTGGCCAAGGGAAGCCGATGGCATCCTGGCTTGTATTAGAAATAATGTGGCCAGCAGAAGTAGGGAGGTGATTGTGCCCCTGTACTCAGCACTGGTGAGGCCACACCTGGATTATCGTGTCCAGTTTTGGGCACCTCAATCCAAGAGAGATATCGAGGTGCTGGAGCGGGTACAGAGGAGGGCAATGGAGCTGGTGAAGAGCCTGGACAACAAATCATATGAAGAGCAATTGAAGGAGCTGGGGCTGTTTAGTTTGAGGAAGAGGAGGCTGAGGGGTGACCTCATCACTCTCTACAACTACTTGAAAAGACATTGTAGAGGGGCTGGTGCTGGTCTCTTCTCACAGGTAATTAGCGATAGAGCAAGAGGCTTCAAGCTGCAACAGGGTAGGTTTAGACTGGACATTAGGAAAAAATTCTTCACAGAAAGAGTGGTCAGACCCTGGAATAGGCTGCCTGGGGAGGTGGTTGAGTCACCATCCTTGGACATGTTTAAGATGTGGTGTTGGGGGATATGGTGTAGGGGAGAACTTTGTAGAGTAGTGTAAATGGTTGAACTCGATGATCCCAAGGGTCTTTTCCAACCTAGATGATTCTATGATTTTAGCTGGAAATTGCAAAGACTGAGACAAGCACAATCAGACAGATTTCTCACACCCCATAAACTCAGACTTTGGCATCCACATAGCTGACCTGCAGCCCTTGTTCCTGGCGCTGTTCTCTAGTTTTTCCAGTTTAGAGCAGGCTTGTCCAATAGGATGTACACCTTCCTCCATGGCTTGCTCTCTCCTCAAAAGCAGCTGTCTATCTGGAAAAGCTCCCTGTGGTGGCTGGCACATCCAGTGGTCACAGAAAGATACTTTTGGGCCCAAGGACATACTGTCCTATTGCAGTGTGACTGGGCTTCCTGGTCATTCTCCAAAAATTCTAAGACACTAACACTGCTTGTGCTGGTAGGAAATGTCCTAACTTGCTCCATAACAGGAGAAGCTCAAGCAGACCACCCTGAAGGAGCAAGTGTCTCTCTCTGGTTACTCCTCTCCATTCCGTTGCAGGCAGAGCCTGGGCTGACATAAGATGCTCATGCTGAAATGTTTTGCAGAAGCTTCTCCTCTTCCCTCTTGGCAGAAAGGGGACACAGAGCCTGTCATTGGGGTTATTTTGTGCAAACCACAGTGTGACTGATCAGAGACTTCTGTCTTTCTTCCCCACTAGAGATCTGAGCATGAACAACATCAGCCGGCTGCAGCCCAGCACCCTCCATCACCTGCGCTTCCTGGAGGAGCTGTAAGTATGTGGGGACTGCACTGCGCAGACCACAGTCAGGGTGGCAGGGGGACACCAGAGAGGATGTCTGTGGCTCTGGTGGCAACCCCCAGTGTTGGCACTGGGGCTGCAGGCTGAGAAGGAAGGAGGCTGCACGCTGGGAGAGGGTTTATTTTCTGCTCTAGCTTAGGAGTTTGGCTGAGGTCATTACCTTGAGGCTGAAATGGTGCATGTACCAAAGGCCAAAATAAAGGAGGACCCAGTCCATTATGCAAAAATCAAATCTGTAACCTGGAGCAGAGCCAGCAAACAGGGAGCTTTGTTCATCCTTCTCCATATAGGGTCCCCCTCACAGCCTCCTGCTTAGCTCCCAGGCACTTTTCTATTCAGGTGTCAATGAGTCTGGGCAAATGAAGTCCAAAAAATTTGCCCCAGAGGCTATGGTGCCTCGTCATGCACCAATGTGTATTGCGGTCTGAGCAGGCACACTCAGACACAGCAGCGATCGCAATCCTCAGGGATGGACATGTGTCTGTGTGTCAGTGAAGGAGTGGCTCCACTTCTGAAAGTGTGAAAATTAACCACGAGCATTAGAAACCACTGGAATCCCTTAGGAGCCCCAAAAATGGGAGCCTGGGGGGCAGAGGATTGAGGTTGGCCATTTCTGCTTGGATAAATTGCACCTGTATGGTCTTATTCCACTTGACCATGAGAAATACCTCCAGGTGTTATTCTCATGCTGTTGCTCCTTTCAACACAATAGCTTCTGTTGGAAAAGTCACTTTCTTCAAAACATTATTATTACATTGCATGAAATACTTCTATTAATGCTGCATTTGATGTATGTGTCGTAAACTTACTGAAGATATAACATTTATTACAGCTTATTCTGTCTAAATGAAACACTTTGACTTTACTGAATCAGTTCTTGCAGCCATCGCCACGCACAACAGTGACATTTCAAAAATGCTACTTTCCAAAACAATGTCAGAATTTCCTACAGAAAAGGTATCTTCATTACCCTGAAAGAAGGCATTTTCATCTCCCAGATGTACTATGCCACATGTTCTGCAGTGGGGCGACCCTGAATCATTCATATCCAGTAATACGGTGTAATGGCAGTGATGTGCAGAGGTTGTGGTGCTGACCCTTCAAACAACCTGGTGATGGGAGCCTCTGCGCTCTGTGGCTCTGTGCAGCACTCGGGGAGCGCTGTCATGAGCAGAAAGTCCCATCTGTGCACTTAGAACAGAGTTTGCAGGTGAGCGTACATGCTTAGGTGGACACGCACATGCAAAGACAAACTTCTCTGAATATTCAGCCTTGACTAAAGAAACCAGAGCAGATATCGATGTTCATTATTCCCATAACAGATCAAATCACATAATTATCAAATCATACTATAGGTTTTTAACTTCAAATGTCTTGCAAGTCATCTTCATCTGTCTGTAGTTTCTATACACTAGACTTGTAAGGACCCTAGCTGCCTGAACTCCCCTCCCCTTTAGGCCTTCACAGACTGAGCAGGAGTCATTTTTTATCCTTCTTTAGCTTTGGGGCTTGAGCTACCCACAGAAGGTGGGTTTTTCAAGACCTTGCTTCCATCTTGTAGGCTTTCTCTTTCCATTTTTTCAACATCTGTGTTTCAGTGTGGACACCCAAAGCATTCACTGGGGGTTGTACAGCTTTTCACACACAGAGACTATACTCTGTTGTATACAATTAACAGTTGTCTTGCTGCAAGCAATTGTGTCCTGATTACATGTCATGTACAAACACAACAGTTTCAACCAGAAATGAATAAGTATAGGCTCCAAAAGAGCCAGCTTCCCAGAGCCAAAAATAATTATGAATGAAGCAAAGAGGAAAAATTTAAACAGGAAAATCTGAAAAATAATTGGAAGTTCTTAGAGAATATTTTACTAGAGGTTCAAAATGGCACAAATTCTCATTCAGAAAGCAAAGGTATTTTGAGTAGGAAAAAACATTACAGGAGAATAATTGGAAACTGCATCATTATATATCTATGCATATCCAGGTTCATGTTAGAATTTAGTAGCAATAATACAGTAATTTTATTTATGGAAATCAAAAAAGGATTTTTATATATTATCAGAAATCTAAAGTGATTGTTTCAATAACAGCTTCTAGACAGGGACAGTGTGTGCATATACATTAATGGTTGGACTCAATGATCTTAAAGATTTTTTTCCAACTTAAACAATTCTGTGATTTTACGGTTATTCACAGGGCTGCCATTGACCAGTAAGAACACTTGCCTGACACTTCCACTCCTCTTTTCATTTATATCTTTACCAAACTTTCATCCCAAAACTTTACATCAGGACCATCACACTCAGGATGGGATCATTCTCTGTGCTGAGCTGTGTGCAAGAATCAGGCAAACAAATCCTGCCTATTTACACATCCTCAATAGAAGTTTTTTCAGGTTTCATAGCTCAAATCTCTGCAGATTTCATCTACCCTGAATGTATTCCCTTTGGTCTACTGGGGCAACATGTAGCACATGAGACCAAGCCTTCTGTTTGCTCTCCCCATGGAGGAGCTACCCATGCTGGGGCATGCTGAGTCAGTGAAGACCAGAAAGCCCTGCTGAGCAATGAGGGACAATCCAGGTTTCTCAGTGCTAGTCCTTCCTGGGGAGAAGGAAGACCTGTCTGCCTGTCTGACCTCCTGGCAGAGAAGGGCTAACAAGAAAGAAGAGGGCTCTGCTGCAGCACATCTCGCTGCAAGCGCCCGTCTTCAGTCAGATGGAAACCTTCCAGCAGGCTTCTCATCTCCAGTAATATTGGGTCACCTTACAGCCCCAAACTGCCTCATACCCTATTATGTTCCCTGTTACATCCTTGATAAACTGGGTGAGTAACAGGCTGGAAGATGCAGCAACTGAAGACTAAATTGGCAAAATTCAACTCAATTGATGTTCTGGGGCTTTGGTCAACCCAAAAGAGGTCCCTGAGCCAAAATAGAAAGTTTTGATTCATTTTCAGGTTTCTTAACCTTTAGTCTTTTACTTTAAGTCAAACTTGAAAAGAAAATGGTATTTCAAATGGTATTTACTTTATTGCAAAAATGCCTTAAATAAGATGCTTGAACATTCTGAAAAAAATCACAGGTTCCTCAGCCAAAAATATGTGCCAAATTTAACACAGACTTTCAAATCTGTTTTTCAAGTCCTCTGGAAACTCTTATATGTTAAGGACATTTTTACCTTGGTCTAATGCTTAAAAACATCCCAGTAACTCCTGACACCCCTGGCCCTTGAACACATGCGAGTATGACCTGTAACCCTCATCCTCTCTGATAGTCAGAGAAAGTCCATGTTCCTCTGCCTGCTCTGTGAGCTCCTTATAGATCCTCTCTCCTGCTCTGCTGCTACAAATCTTCTCTCATTAGATCTAGCCCCAGTAGCCCAGGGTCACAGTGGCTTGGAGCAGAGCTGGTGTTTCACACCTTTTATGATTCCTGATGGTTTTGTGCCTCTATTTTAGCACCATCTCTGGCTCCTCATGAAGCTGGAGTTTCAGGATGGTCAGAGATCAGCTGGACTCAAGGCTCAGCTTATGCGTGGACCTAGGGTTCAACCAAGGAACAAGAATAATGGGAAGGGGAAAAGAAAGCTGCAAAAAGGGGTAGATGAAACACGTGTGTCCCGTGGGCACTGAGGACAAATGTGCCATGTTGCACACCCTTCAGGCTGCTGTGGGGCACTGTGAATCTAGGTTGCTGGATCCACCTGAGACCCAAGCATGGCAGTCCTCTGCGGGCACCCATGCTGGATGAGGGCATGCAGGGAGCAAGTGAGAGCAGAGTGGCACCCAAGGGTCTTGAGGACAGCAAAGTGATCACCCAGGCCACACCACGATGTCCAGCTGGGCTGTGCCCCACAGAACACTTCTGCATTGCCTCAGCTTCCCTCTGGAGACCAAATGGCTGTGTCACACGAGGGACTGGAGGCAACACAGTAGTTAGGGCACCAGGACTTCTCCAGCTCAAACTGCTCACTTACTGTGTGGTCCTGGCAAAGCGATTTTCCCTGCCAGTGCCTCTATTTACCCATCCATCCAGTGATGAGAACAGGCCTCTCAGGTGTGCCGGGACCTGTTACTCATTAGTTTTTATTGCGAGCTGCTCAGGAAGGTGTTGCGGATGCAATTAGCGCTCATGCTCAGAGGCTGCCAAGAGACCAGATTCTCCAGTCTCAGCCAGCTTTGAAAAGGCAACGCCACTGAGGACGCCTCTCCGATGGCTCTCCACCAGTCTGTGCCCTCCTCTGTCACCACCAGCCTCCAGCTCCAGTGGGGAAACAGGGCAGAGACGAGAGAGGTTGCACCGGGAGCAGGCACAGTCCCAGCCCAGGCACCCACCGGTCCTTCCCTCCAAAGAAAGCCTCCAGTGACAGAGGTGTTCAGACCTGGGCCTCACACAGGCAGGGAGCAGCCCAGAGTTTAGTGTGTCTCCTCTTTGTTTCTTCTTTTTTTTTTTTCTTCTTTTCTTTCTTTCTCTCTTTTTGGCAGCAGGAAGAATGTTTAAAATTGCTAATAAATTCCAGTTAATGAAGCCTGAAAAGCCAGAGCTGGGAGCCAAGAGAAACAAGAGCAATCAGTACAGAAGGAATAGAAAGAGGATCTTGAAAGCCAGCCTGGGAATAATAACATGTTGAAATGTGTTTGCCGGCAAGGGCTTTGTTACCACGCTTTGAATCCAAATAGGAGTGCTTGGTGCCAAGAAGAGAAACTGCAGCCAAAGGCAGGTGTTCATTGCCATTCACCTCTTGCTTCGGGGCACAGCGGCAAGATCAGACCCCTTCCCAGCCACTGGCTCTTTCACCTGCCTCTTCTCAGGCCCTGCGGGCAGAGGGACTCACCATCACGGGGAGTGCCGTGCCTCTGCACCAGTGGAGGCACAGCAGGACCCACACTGCGGCCTCCCCTCTCAGGCTCTTCCCTTTCCCAGGCAGCTCTTGCAACTCAAGGGACTGGAGGCCAAGAAACAGCATAAAAATAAAACAAAATAAAATGCAATCCCATATGTTGGGAATGTGAGCACAGCAGCCCCCTCCTCCTCCCCTGCAGCAGGGAAGAAACCACCTTCCCACTCCTCTTCCCATGCAGGTGCAAGGACCCGTGGAGCCATCTCGGGTTGCAGAGCACTAGCACTGCTGCAGTGTGCCCCTGCCTGCTGTCGGAGCACCCACCACCATCCATGTCAGCTCCCAGACATCTGAAACACCCATCTTTGGGCGTATTGTCCAGCACAGGGGCTCACTCCAAGGCAACCTCATTCTTGTAAGAGGCAGCACTGCAGTAATGCTGGTTTTGGGGCATGGAGTGATAGCTCTGGAGTGATAGCTCTGCTGTTTAAAGGGGTGTTGACATTTCTGAGCAATGTTCAAATGTGCTGGCACCATGGTAAAAAGCATTTCCTGGACCAGTGTAGTAACATGTCTGGAGTAGGGTACTCCTAGGAGAGCAGCTTTAGTGGGTTTCCATGACAAAGGAGGCTGCAGAGGTCTCTGGCAGTGAGACAAATGCTTGTAGGGCCACGATCTTGCTTTACCATGTTGAGATTTGAAGGTGGCATCACTGTTCCCTTGGTACCTGCCTTGCCTGACACAGCTCTCCTTTTCCAGACGCCTGTAGGTGAGAAGCTGGAGCTTCTCTAAATGCCTGGGTACTGTAGTTCCCCCAGGACACTGCCTAGCTCCTGTGTCTGAGAAGATACCAGGACGCTGAGATGGAGCACAATGCTGTGGCTCTTCTGTCCTGGTTGACATTGTTCCGTGACAGAGGACAACACTGGCTGTTGATTCAGTGGGTGGGCAACAGCAGAGAGAGAGGGTTAAAGGATAATTCTTCTGATGAAGTCTTCTAAAGGTGACCACTGTGCAAAAACAGATGTTGGCCAAGATACCGGCAAGGACAGGGAAGGAAGGCTTCTAGGGGGCTCTCCATCTTGTGCATTGAAAAATGCAGCCAAGGTATTGAAGGAGCCCAAGTCAAGTTCAAAATGTTGTGAAAATTTAGACATTTCAATTCTTTTTCTACTCCAGTTAGGCTGGGGATAGTATTCAGCATTTGAAAAATCCTTGCAAGTGAGGATAGCTGGCCTCAATTTTCCTGAAAAATGCCTTCCAAATTACTAACTCTGTTCTGGGGTACCCCAAGTGGGGGACCCAGAGTAGAGTCAAAAGTCAAAACTGCTCTGAAAGCTTGGAGGTAACAAATCTCCCCTGAA
>JAOXJK010000013.1:369147-380510 GCA_025774025.1 Xenus cinereus
AGACCAAATTATCCCAATTACATTCTTCTACCACCCTTGTAGTTTCTATTCCACCTTCCCCATGGGAAAGAATCTGGCATTTCCTCATTCTTCTGGCCATTGTCCTCTGACTGGTCTCCTGCTGCCCTGTGTTCTGCAGGGCAGATAGGACAGCATGACCTGCCCAAAGGTGGCCCAGCATCAAGAGGTGCAGAAGGATCACAGCTGGTGTCCTGCTCCTCAAAGCCCCATGTACCCACCCCCACAGGGTCTCTCCCAAGAGCAAGTCTGTCTTGCCTCAGGTTTTCCTGGGTCTCCATGATCCCCAGGCAGTTTCGTCAGGGCTGTGTGCCCATGCTCAGCTGTATTTGTGCAGCAGGCTACCCCTGTCGATCCATGGAGCCTTTCTCTTGGTCTTCCTGCAGCATCCTGCATTTTCCAGCCACTCTCCCACATTAGCCAATTTCTGCTCCCCTCCTCATATATGGAAGGTGCCTTGTGCAGCCCCATGTTGTCAGCAGAGGTAACAACCTTCCTCTCCCATCTATCACCTGGGTCCTTAGCAATAATTCTGAGCATCATTTCCAGGAGAGATGCTATAGACCCTTAAACAGGCTCTTCATTTGAGAGGAAACCATTTAGTAACTTGAGTATGGCCTCTCTTTTTGTACCACAGCCAATGGGACTTCTCTCCTGCATTGCATGCCAATATTTAACATCTTACTAAAGTAAAACTAAAGTCATGGTAGATGATGTCTATGCTTGCCCCTCCATTCTCATAGACTTTTACCCTGTATAGAAAAAACCTAGATTGCTTTGGCCCAACTCATTTTTCACTAGCTACTACTTACAGTTGCTTGTTTTTCTGCTTTTTCTTCTGTGCGTTACTAGTAAGTCCCCATTTTCATCCAGAAATTGAAGAGTTGTGTGGCCTATAGCTTCCCTTTTTTAAAGGTTGTCTCTACAATTTTCTTCTCCCAACTTTCCTTTCATGACAGACCTCTGAATCCTCTGCAGTAAAGCTAGAAGTCACAGCAATGGAAAAGTCTCTTGCTTGCACCAGTACTCTTTGGGCTGTCCTTCTCTACTGAGGCCATGCTGCATCCCTTTGACACTGGTAGTAATTACAACAGCCCCCTAAGCACCATTTTCCTTTTTATGCCATTTCCAACTACTACTTGAAGGTTTCGGAAACAGAAACCTCAGATACGTAAAACACTCCTTACTCCAAGCATTTTCCCCAGCCCCCAGCTACTACACCGAGATGTCTCTCTTTTCCAGAGGAGCATGCACCCATGATGTCCCAATTCTGGAAGGAATAAGTAGGTTTAGGACAGAGGCTGTCCCAGAGTCAAAAACTTAGCTTTTCCAGAGATACAGAGATGGTAAACCCAGTAAACTCACATATGGTGCTCTGGGGGGTCAGTGAGAGAGGATAGCAACCAACAAGGTCAGAAATACTCCTGGAGTCTGGTTCTGAGCCTGCCTGAATCACTAGAGCTGGTCAGACACCCGCCCCTGGGACAGGAGCACTGCCACCCAGTGTCTCCTCCTCTCCAGTCACTTGTGTAGTTACCTCAGTGTCCATGGCCCTTCTCCATGCCCTACACTCACTTCCATTTCCAAGAAGTCCTACTGTGTCCTGCACATTCATCCCAACAGACCCATTCACCTGCTCCCACAGAGCCTCTAGGCTGGTTTGGCTTTTCTCCACAACAGCTCCAGTTTCTGCTGCAAGTTGTGCCAATGCTGCAAAGCCCCTTAGCAAACAGCTATGAAGTGGCTCCTCATCCATTGTATTTGCAACTGTCCCACAAGTTGAATAAGAAACCTGCCCACAGGCTAGTTTCCATAGATCCTGCAGAGGTAACCACCACTGACACACACTGAGAGAAGGATGTCTTACACAAGTATAAATATGGGACAACTCAGCTGAAAGTACTGGTATTACTTTGGACTAACAGATGCATGTATGAAGTGGAGAGACCCCTTTATGTCACATGCTCCCAGTGGGTAGAATCACAGAATCATTTATGTTGAAAAAGACCTTTAAGATCATCAAGTCCAACCGTTAACCTAACACTGCCAAAACCACCACTAAACCACGTCCCTCAGCACCACAACTACTCTTCTTTTAAATACCTCCAGGGACAGTGACTCAACCACTGCCCTGGGCAGCCTCTGCCAATGTTTGATAACCTTTTCTGTGAAGCAATTTTTCCTAATATCCATCCTAAACCTCCCCTGGTGCAACCTGAGGCCATTTCCTCTTGTCCTATCAACTGTTCCTTGGGAGAAGAGACCGACCTTCCCTGGCTACACCCTCCTTTCAGGGAATTGTAGACAGCAATAGAGTCTCACCTCAGCCTCCTTTTCTCCAGGCTGAACACCCCCAGCTCCCCCAGCCACTCCTCATCAGACTTGTGCTCCAGACCCCTCACCAGCTTCTTTGCCTTTCTCTGGGATCTTCTGCTGCAGGATCCTGGGCCAGCCTGGACTGCAGCTGACCTGCCAGCAGCCTGCAAGCTTACTTAACATCCCTGGGTGACAAACGTGGTGCTTTCCAACCCCTCTAGCTTTCCAACAAGAGTTTGGGACAGCTTCAGAAGCAAGCAGCAACATCCTCCATTTTGTGTCAGGCTTTTTTTTAAAAAAAAACACCAAAGTTTTCTTTTTTCTAATTATAGGATGTTGCAGAACAATCAGCTGAGTCGCATCCCTGCAGAGGCACTGAGAGATCTTCCAAACCTCCAATCTCTGTAAGTCATTAAAAATCTATGCTGTGAGCTGCACAGTCCCTTGGGGGCCCCGGCCTTCCCAGCATTTGAGTCATTAGTTCCTTTGTCAAGGATGTTCTGTCCCTTCTTCCTTTTCTTTTCAATTAAAGCAAAGATTACTGTCACTTAGCATAGAAGGGAGGGGAGCTCAGTTTTCAAGGAAGGAACACTGTCTTGGTAAAGGATGTTGAAATGACACCTCCCCATGTGTGCATCATGATGAAAAGGCCACCAGCACCAATGCATATTTCAAGGAACACTGGAAAATATCTATCCAGAAGGGGCTTCATCCTCTCCACTGTAGACTGAAGTAGGGAAGGGACCTGCCAGGGAGCACAGAGGACCCTCTGGTTTCTCAACATGTGAGTTGGGCTATATTACCCAAGTAGAGTGTAGTCATGTTAGGGGAGAAATGCTTTAAAACCTTTTTAGTGACTCAGCCAGGAGAAGCAGCTGAGGCTGAGATCATACTTTTCCTTTAACTATATCTACAGCAGGTTTGTGCTACTGTGTTCACTAAAAATCACACGTCACTGAAATATTTGCAGTTTTCCTGAGTATGGACAGACTTGCAATCAGATCTTGGTAGTACCACTGAATTTAGGGAATGTCTGTTTGGTAATTGCCCAGCTGGTGTAAGCAGCACTGCCAAAGCTTGTAAGAACATTCTGAATTGGGCTGAACCACTGAAAAAACAACCTTAACCCTAATCCTTAGCTTCAGCCCCAGTCTTACTATGTCTTTTTATTATAAAAATTTTGGCTGGATGCCATTTCTAGGTGTCTCCAGGCCAGCCTCCTGCTTGGAGCAGGACTATCACCAATACTAGGTGGTGCAGCTGCAGCCTTGTCTATCCAAGCCTTGAAACCCTCCAATCATGGGAATTCCTCCCTTGCTGGTGACCTGGCCTGGGGCTGTTCTTCCTGGGGAAGAAGCTTTTCCTCAATTCCAACCTAAAACTCCTGGAGCGTAATTTGTGGTTGTTACTCTTTTTTGATCGCTTGGAACCAGCCAGAAGAGCTTAGCTCCGTCATCTTTGGTTGTGGGTGGCTACCAGATCTCCTCTTAGCCTGGTCTCTGCTAGATGAAACCAACCCAGTTCTTCCCACCTCTACTCATGGGGCGAGTGCTCTGGGACCCTGACTCAGTTGCCAGCCCTCCACTGGACCTGTTTGGTTCCTCTTCATCCTTTTCATACCAGGCAGCCCCACACTGGGCACAGTTCTCCATGTGTGGCCCTCCCAACACCAAGTTTGAGTTTCTGTAAATACTAATTTAAATATTAATTTGTAATGGAGGTGTTGGGTGTGCAGGATATGAATGCTCTTTCTGCCAGGAGAGATTTGAAAAATTTGTTGGTGAAACATCACTGGTATATGGTTGTGGCTGTTATTAAAACATGTTGATATCACCTCAAGTGCCAGAGTCAAGACACCCTTCTCGTGGGATTTGGAGATTAATCTAATCTCCAAAGTTTTCCAGGTGACTTCCCTTTCAAGGGAAACCTGACATGGAAGGTCACCACAATGAGGTTTCCCTAGGAAGGCCACTTTCCCCACTCAGCCTCTCTCTCTTATGCCCATGAAGGGTGTGTGACAACCAGTGCCACCAGAACCCATGGTTAGATAAACACAACCTTTGCTTCTGCAGGTTCAACTGCCTGCAGGCACCACTGCTGCTTGGGACACCTGGCCTGGGGCACACACTGCTGGTGGATGGCCACCTCAGCCAGCACTGAAAGGTCCACCAGCTCCATTCCCTCAGCCAACAGCCCCCACTGAAATACCATGTAGCACACAAGAAATGCAAAGTGCTCCAAGAAGCTGCTCACAGCACTTTTGGGCTTCTTATAAGGCTCAGGAGGAAGGATGTTTTCTCTTGAATCAACAGAGGTACCTGCTCTTAGTGCACTCTGAGGCATCCCCAAGTGTCTCCAAAGTTGCATGAGGACAGAGATCCTGGGCCAGATGGGATCTCACGTTCTTCCTGCTGAAATGGAATATTAAGAGCAAATTTCAAGAAGAAATAAGCTACTTCATACAACCTGAGGGAGACTAGGCTTGAAATAAAATCAGAGGGCCGAGTGTCAGGGCACATCTGGTTAGGACATGCCTAATGCCTGTTGTATTAGGACTGGTTTCAAGAGCCATGGGAACAGGGGCAAGAGAGGCTGCTGTAGCCAGTTGCATCCCATTTGTCCCCGAGCATTGTGCCCCAGCTGGCAGGCTCCCATCCAGGGTCCAAGGTGACTCAGCAGGGAACTTCTGCCCTTCCCCAAAGCCTTGGCCCTTTGGAACAACCTGTCTGGGCTGTTATTCCCCTCTCAGAGCTCCCCCCAGCCCCTCACCCCTGGTAGTTCAGCCATGTCTTTCTTCCAAGCAGTCCACAAGCACCCATGCCCAGTCCCTTGGGGTTCCTTCACTCCTCCTCTTGTCACCATCCGTTTTTAGGACACCTGCCTTCATCCCACCGGACCAGGGACACCTCTTCTGAGCCTTCCCCAGATCCACCTCTAAGGCTCAGATTCTCTTCCCAGCCTCTCATGGGACCCAAATTCCTGTCCCAGACACAAACTGTGCACAGGAGGGACTAAGACAGTGGCCTCCCACTCCTGTCTCTTTCATTAAAAAAAGCAAAAACCTGTTAGACCTGACAAGACCTGCCTTCGGGATGGAAGAGGGGACAAGCACTTCTGACCTGCAGGACTCCTCCATCCAATGCGCCTCACTACGCCAGCCAGCCAGACCCACAGCTTATCTGCCAGACACCAGGCACAGAGACAGTAAATATGTTCAAAGGAAAGCCCCTGCTGGGAAAATAAGTATTTGATGGGATGGAGCTTGAAGTCTCCCTCCAGTCAAGGGAGCCTGGGTACACATTCTCATGGTCACAGACTGCCTAGGGCTTCCGGACCATCTTTACACAGATAACTATTTAATTAAACACCCTTTTTGGGAAGCCCAACTTCGAGAATTGGCAGAGAATATCAGAAAATAAGAGATGTGCATTGGGAAAACAGCACAATCCCTTGTGGTAGATCCGCTGCTGGCAACACCTCTCCCCCTGAGCCAGACAGGTATCCTGTTTGCCAGCTCAGCTGGTGGGACCAGCTGTGGTTGGGCTGGATCCTCTTCATCACATCTCATCTGATCAGAGAAACTGGAAAGGGATTAGCTGAACCACAGGCAGCAAATTAGTAGGAATTGGTAGACACAGCAAACTGTGGGGCAAGATGCTGTGGATCTTTCCCCATCAGGATAATAACACCTGGACATAGTCATCTCTAGCTGCACACTCAGAAGTGCTTTCCAGAGTGTTCGCTCCCTGTCAGTGCTTGCACTGCACTGGCAAGAACAACACGAGCATGGGAAGGCAAAGTGATCTTCCCTAGGGCGACAGCAAAGTCAGGAGTAGGACCTAGGTGTCCTGGCTCCACTTGCCGCATTAAGGTGTTCCCATGCCTCATTTGAGACTCTGCAATGGCACGATCGTTATGAATAACCACCAGTCACCAGGAGAGGAAGTATTTGGGATGGACTGTGGGAAAGATGCAAAGCTCCAGGAGAGAGGTTTCTACAACAAAATGCAAGCAGCAAAACAGTAGTATCTTCTGTAGGTCTCACATCAGTGAACCCACCTCATCCACCCTGTTCTTTCTTTGCTTAAAAGAATTCAGGGTACAGCCATAAGAGATCAGTCAAGGTCCCCTAGTTGATTTTCCATGCTTTGCCCCTAAGGCTGGGTCCAACTCTGCAAACTGGAGGGGGGCAGTCTCCAGAAGCAAAAGTTTCAGAAATGTCCCATGTGATGGAGACCCCTTCCTTGTTCGATCTACCTGGTTAAAGGATGGGCAGAAGATGCCTCTCAGAATGACCCTGATCCACAGATCACCAGAAGGCTGTAATAAAACCTGCCCTCAGTACAGAGAGTACAGGAAATAGTTATTCTCTAGAGAGAGTTATTCTCTAAGAGGACAGACACAAGCCAGCTCTGACTCACATCAGCACTGCACCAAGCCCTGTCTGTGTATCTAGTTTGGCCACTTGAAAGTGTGGAGGGCACGTGCAGAAAAAGACGATGATTTGCACTTTCTCCTCTTTATACAAAAACTGTACAGCAGAGAACCCTTGGGCATGGTGAAGGTCCAAGAACCATGACTGGTAACTAAGCCCAGCATGGCTGTGAGGCCCAGTCCTGCTTCCAGGGTGGAGGGGGACATTTCTGAAGACACACGGGGTGTTACGAGATTGTACCATTGCTGTATCTCACGCTGGTGAAAGCATGACCTGCTTTCATCCTGAGTCTCCATCCTGGGCTGCTCCCTCAAGGGAGAAGCCAGTGCTTCCAGAGCCTTACAATTCTGCTTCTAGCTCATGTTCACAGATGTCTTCTGTAGGCACCTTCTCTCTCTATTCAAACAGGGAAATGGTTCATAAAGATAAATGAGACCTGATTTGAAAAACAGGAGTGACAGAGTGTGGACAGTCACTATGTCTTAAGGCAGATGAAGAGCTAAGATGCTCTGCTTGGTGTTCACTGGTGCTACCATGACTTCTCCAAATGTAGTTACTAACCTCAGGCCCGGAGGTCTGCGTTTGAGAGGGTTTTTTTCCCCCTCTTTTTCAAATATCTGAGTCATTTTCCACAAGTTTATGAGACTCTTGTGTATTCATTGCCAAAAAATTTGCCAGCCTGGAACACCCATAGGTCACCCACAGCATGGTTTCCAAATATTCCAGTCAGGCCATCTGAGACCCAGTGTTCTTGTGCTGCCAGAGACTACTTTTTTCCAGTCAGAAGGAGAAGTGGCATTATGGCACATCATGACAGTTCATGAGTTACCGGACTTGTATGGCACTTTGTGGAATATTAACTATCTGCTTTGCAAGTTGGCAACACATGCTAAGCAGGCAGGGCAGCTGAAAAGGTGAAAATGGGAGCCAACAGGAATGGGGTGGAACAGACAGATGTACTAGACAGAACAGGATTGTGTGCTGGTTATTTTCTTGCTCTTTCAGATATTTGAATTCGATGTCCACGTTCGTCATTCTGGGATCCAGGCAGAATTTGAAGGGAAAGTATGCATCTTATAAGACAAGCTGACACAGGAGAGGAAAACCAGACTTCTCTATACACAGATCTTTTCTCATATTTAGAACAGAAGCAGCCAAACTAAGTGGAAGCTGAGAACTATTGTTTGAGTGTAGCTCTACCAGTAGGACTTATCATGCATTTCAATGAGTTGGCAAAAAAATTGGGACAGAAGGGGATGCTTCTAGCCACTGTGGAGAGAGTGAGGTTGGTATTAACTGCCTGCACAGCACCAAGTTAAAGCTGGAATGTGTCAAAAAGCTGATACGTGGATCCGGTGGGGTCTCTGAAATAGGAAAACAAAAAACAATGATTAATAAACATCAGTCTCCAAAGACAGCAGCTGTCTTGCCTTTTGAGCATTCAGAGATGGCATTCAGAGATGGCATTCAGATGCCCACTGAGCTAGGACACACGCACTCAAGTCTTGGTAGCCCTTGGAACTGAATTGCTGGGTCTCTTTGTTGCACTACCGGGGTCCAGACTGGGGTCTCAGGCATGTGGCATGTTCAGACCTGAACTGAAGTCCCTCTGCTGAGAATGCCAGACAGTGCAGGCAGCCAGACACTCCTCAGGCTCTGCAAGATGTGTGCTACCTAGCTAGGTACCAGCTAGGAAGTTTGCAGCAGGTTTGGGAGTCTCTAACAGCAGGGCATCAACTTGTACATACATGCTCAAGGAGGGGAAAGTTCAGGCAGAAAAAAACTCCAATAAATGTTGTCACTCAGAGAGAAGAAGGAAAGTTATTTCTCCTTTTTACTGGGGGATGATGCACAGGGAAGTAGGTGTCTGCTGTCCAGAACTGTCAGAGTCCCTAGCACAGTCAGGGCATGAACTCTCCAGAGTACCTTATCCCCAGGAAAGCCTGTTCCACGTTGACCCCTCTTGCATTGCACATGCACCCGGCATGCCGACCCACACAGCTTCTTTTGTGGCAGCCTTGACAAAGGACTTCACCTTCAGGGAAAGGAAGCAGCAGCTATCTGTTAACATGGCCTGGGCCCTGCTCTCACATCTGTGAAGACCAAAAACAAGGAAGGAGAAAGACTGGCCAGGTGTCACAAGACCATGCTTACACCACTCTCCTTCTGTGGGCCTCCCACTGCTCTTCCCTTATGATCTTGCAGGGATGAGGCTTTGTCTTCAGGCAAGGAGCCTTCTCAAAGCTGCCAACCAGCTGCAGGTTTTTCCATGCCAAGTGTGGTGTCACCAACAAAAGACGTGTTGTGGTGCAGGAGCTAGCAACAGGAGGACAGTAGTTGATACTAACCTGGATGAGGCATACCAGCTCTCAGGAAATCTGTTACTGAAGTTCCAGTCCTTCACAGGACAGACAGCACACAAAAAAAAATTACTTTAGATTCAGGCAAGTTGAGGTGGGATGGGAGGGTGAGGGATTTCCCTTGAGGATGCTCTCCAAGAGGATGTTCCCACTGCCCTATGTGATCCCCCCATACCTTTTCTAACCAAGGAAGATGCAGTCCTGAGTTTTGGCAAATAATATTTCAAACACACTAACAGGGCTTCCTCCTGTAAACTCTAACACAGGAGCTGGGACTGGCAAACAAGGTGGAGGTTTCCAATTGTTGAACATAACTTGGTGCCAAGGGCATTCATAGTTCTAGGACACCCATTCCCCGTCACTTCATGCACCGACCCAAAGCTTGGCTGCTCCAGGCTGGCTTACTGCATATCACTGAATATCACTCATCAAGGACTTCACGCAATCTGGGCCACTCCTCCTCCAGAGGGAGGCATTTGCTGTGGGGGTTTAGCATTTCCCGACCAGAGGTGTTCATGATTCACTCTGCCCCATGGATGCCAGCCAGCCTGAGGAGACAAGTGTCAAATCCACCCAAATACCCCCATCCACATCAGACACACCTGTCCTTACAAACACCCCTCATCACAGGTCCTCAGAAGCTGCAGCCATGCCTGTGGGGCCAGAATCAGACCTGCCCTGCTCCCTGTCAGCTACAGGATGTGGAGGCATCACTGCCTGGAGCCCGAGCTGTCAGGAAGGAGACCTTGGCAAGGATCACTAGATGAATACAAAGAGAAATTTGGATTTCAAAATAAGAGAATACAAAGCTCTGGAGACTGAGCCTCCTACCAAGTGTGAGGGACCTGCTTCCCAGCAGGCTTCCTTTATCTGGGAAGCATGTTGGGAAGCCCAGTAGGGAGGATTAGAGAGAACACGCACACCTGATGGCAATGCTCTGAGCCCTGCAAGGCGTGCCAAGGCTTTACGTAATGCTCTGATCCAGTTGTGATCCCCTGGCAGAGTATCTGGTTACCAGTGGTTTATAGGTGCAGTAATACAACATACCATGTGTATTCTGGAAGAGTCGTGTGTCAATCTAATTAACGACTTTGTGGTTTGTGAGCACTTACCTAAAGCAGATGGGCACTGTGTCTGTTCCTCTGCCAGGCAGAAGGAGTCTAAGGTATTTCAAAGTGAGCAGGTGCTATAAATTATAATTACCGGGCTTGCAGAGGTAGAGAAAGCAAGTAACCTGATGGATTAAGAGATCAAGATAAACTCTTGGTTTTTCTTTTTCAAATACTTATAGAAAGTGATGAAAATGGTTGGCTCTTTCTGGAGTTTCTTGCAAATCAGCACTTTGGGAAGGTGCTTGGTGTGTGTCTGGCTCATCTGGGTGGTTGTTGCCAACAGCAGTTTGGAGCGGGAAGTGGGGGATTAGTGCCAGCCAAAGAGTGTCACAGCTTTTCCAGTATGGGTGGCTATAGGGTGGCCTTAGGACTTAGCTTCTCACCTGGCTTTGAGGCCAGAGTCTCTAGGAAGATAAGATTTCTAAGTAGCCCAGTGCAGCTTTCCCAAAGTTACCACTGTAGTTCAGCTCCACGATACCAGCCTGTGCTTTCAGCATGGTGATCTGTTTTCTAGCTCATGGACATGAATCCCAGAGCTTTGTGCATTTCTTTGCAGTTACCTCCTCCAGACTGGGGAGAAACTGTGTTAATAGCTAATTAGTGGGACTTGAGAAACTTTGGGCCTCCCTAGGATAGTAGCAGGTTTTCTGACCCAGTAAGACACACCAGCATAGGCACAAAGCTTCCAGAGTCACATTTCTCCCTGCTGGATAAAGGCATCCACTCATTTATCTCCTGCCCATGGTAGCTCATTTCTCCTCCCATAGAGACTTATGGATGCACGTCACCTCACGTAGACCCCAGTCCCCAAGAGTATGGACACACTGGCACAGAGACACTAACACACGTAATGTCATCTAACCCCTCAGTGGGAAGAAAGAGTATGTAAATCACAGTCCATTAATATTAAAATTTGGGATAAGAGGGAATTAGAAGTCTGATGTCTCGGCTAAACGTCTGCAAAGCCCATTCATAAATTCATAGAATCATAGAATGGTTTGGGTGGGAAGGGACCTTAAAGATCATCCAGTTCCACCCCCTGCCCTGGGCAGGGACACCTCCCACCAGACCACGTTGCTCCAAGCCCCATCCAGCCTGGCCTTGAACCCCTCCAGGGATGGG
>JAOXJK010000013.1:383562-401435 GCA_025774025.1 Xenus cinereus
ACTGAAGTGCATCTACATGAATGCACACAGCATGGGCAACAAACAGGAGGAGCTGGAGACCATCATGCAGGAAGAAATGTTACAGTTGTGTTTTCCTTCCTTGGTTCAGAATGTCCCTGAAAGGGACTGAGGCTCTCCTCCTCTATGGCCACATCTCATAATTTGGTTCAGGAATAAGAAGTCAAATTCAGAGGAGTTACTGTTTTTTGGTATAGATTTTAAGCGGACAAGATTTTTCTAGTTCCACGTACCACAGGCTGTCATCCAACCTGCTGCTTGCTAGCTCTTTTTTCCATTTCACCCAGTCTGAGCTGTCACTCAAGATCTGTGCTTGTTACCAGGACTGGCAGCAACAGCTTGGCAATATCAGACCTGGTTTGAGAAGAAAAAGCTGCATTAAGATACAATTCCAAGGTTCAGATTCTGGAGTTGTTCCTCTGCTTACACTGGTCTGATCAAAATCCCTGGTCTGGGTTCAAGAGTATCACAGATTGGAAAACAAAGTGTGTGGCTGGACCTTGCTTCTTATTCCAGTAGCTTTCTCTGCCGTTCAGCTTGTCTCCCTGTGTTGTTCATGGAGTGTTCCCCAGCACCTTTAAAGAGAGCTAGCATTTTTCCTGCAATGATGAGAAATAATACATTTTCAAAAGCCATTGGTAAATCCACTTGGCAGAAAATGCCTCACCCTCTTTTACAGGGGTGAAAACTGTGGCTTGTGTTCTTGGTAGCTCTCAGCAAGCAGCTTCACTGCCTCCCCTTTGCAGCCCTCAAAGAACGGCAGCAGGATCAGCCATGCTGGCATTTGGCCTTACAACAGAGCAGCCTGGGCCAGGTTTGTAGTTGGGAAGTTGAATGGCTAGGACCAGGAGGCTGGTGTCTTCACTCCTCTGCTGTAACTGGAGTGCTAGATCCTTCCCTCATGGTGGGATAACCTAAGATACAACCAGGAAGGAGACTGCATTCTTCTGAGTCGCCCTCCATAGCCTCACTACACAGCCTTCCTTCCCTTCAGGTAAGATTCTGCTGTGCCTACGTCTCCCTTGGGTAGACCAGGTGGATTTGTCTTCTCCAACCATAGTTGTCTAGATATTACTCATCTCAGCTAGTCCACAGTGGAAAATGATCAGCACCTCCAGAGGGTGTGAATCACCTCTGTTATCTCAGAGCCCTGTCTGGGGCGGTGAATCACTCTCCAGAGGACCCTGGCTGTCTCTTCTGGCTATGGAAAGGCCCTATTTCAAGTTCCATGTGAATAAGGTTGGGGGAGATGTATTTTTCTACCCCTGTAGAGGAACAAAAAAAACCCTCTCCCCACCCACCACTTTCACCTGGCAAAAACAGTCAGATGATAAGCTAACACATATCACATATCATCAGAGCTTGGGTACCAAAGCAGAGTTGAGCATCTCTCTTCCCCCAAGGCCCCATGTACAGAACCTGGCACACACTTGTGTAGCCCTCAGAGAAAGCTATCAGAAGGAAATTGACTTGCCCAAAAATACAAGTGCAAGGAGCAGCTTACCCATTAACCAGAGAGGAATTTCTCTGCACTCCAGATTTGGAGGGATTTGAATTTGTAACTATTGTTCTCGGGGCAAGTCAGAAATGACAAAGTCTTCTGACATGGATATCACATACATCAGAGACATGATTTTTTTTTTCCTGTTGGTGGAAGGAACTCAGCTGGTCAGAGTAGAGCCTTTTCTGCCTAGCAATAAAAGAGCATGAAATGCAATGCAGTTATCCCACTACAATGACCTCAATAGCTTTTATTGAGAGGAAGATTTAGAGACCACACACAAGCTGTTGAATGTACCATCCTCAAGGAACAGTTCTATTTAGCAGTGAGCCAATAAACCCCTGCCTTCATTTGTCCTTCATCCATTACTCCCTGGCTTTGAGCAATGAGATGTTGTGAAGCTTATGTATGGGAAATGTCCATATGGCTCATGCTTGTGAGTGTCCATGCTGTGAAGGATCTCTGGATTCATGTCCCAGCAAGATGAGAGTGTTGTTTATCAGACTAACAGCTAAAAGTTTAGCAAACTTCAGCCACTCCAACTTATTTTATTATGTGGCTGAAGTGGCAAATAATACAGAAAAATAGATGTATGCATAAATTGTTATCTCCTCCCAAGAATGGTGGCCGTAGATACTGAAACTCTACCCCTGACTGGATTGGATGCCTCACCTGTGTGCATCATGTGTAAAAATCAGGAGTTTCGTATCTTCACAGCTTTTGAAATTCTTGTCTAGAACATGTAGAGAGTAGGCTCTTCAGCTCCCAGTGATCTTGAGTTGTGCCATCATGTTCATGATGATCCCCTGAGTCGGTTCCTCTCTTGAGACTTCACTTTCTAATTTTCCCATACATTGAGCTTGTGGTAGGCACCACTTGGAAGGGGGTGATGATGAGTGACACCCTTGCCATGCCCCAGCACCTCCAGGATTCACCAGTTGAGTGAAGTGGTCACAGCACAGGATGGGCAGCTTGAGCTGCATTTTCTAGCAGCTTAGCAGAGGTTATACCTACATGGCTATGCCCATCATGTACTGTAGCCACCTCCAAGCTTTTCTATATTGACTGCTAGCAATCCAGTGTGGCAACCAGGAACTCCACTTGGATAAACATTCAGGAGATCATTCACACCAAGCTAAAACTAGTGGTCATTTGTCTATCTATATTGTTCCTACCTTTCTCTGCTCACATGGCAATGATTCCAGTACCCACCTTTCAATAAGCAAATATCCCTCAAAGAGCTTGACAAAGCCAGAAACTTAATTCCGTCTTCACACCCCTCTCCTATGCACTTTCAGTTCCTGTCTCAGACTGTAACAGCTTTCGGGAAGAGGCACATGCTATCTTGACTGCCCTCCTAGTGCCTAGAACATTGTAGACACTAAAGAAATAATAATCAGAGCTTACATCCACAATCCACACGCACACACTCTTGCGTATGAGTCATATAGTAAGTTCCAATGTGTTTTCCATTGACCTTTATTATGGGGACTCATGAACCTTAACTCACTCGCTTATACACATAATTGTTCAGGGCATGCTGCATTTCCCCAGTGACGACTCAGTAGAGAAGAGAGACGATGGGTCCCAGGTGTTACATACAGTAGATGTGTCAGTGCAAAAGGAAGATGGGTCCCAGATGTTAAATGCATTGAATGTGTAAGCACTCCTGATGAACCACAGAGGTAAACTGCAGACAAGAACACAAGTAAGAAATTAACAACATATTTAAACTGGCACCCACCTATGCAGCATTTAGTCCTCTGTGCAAGACACAGCAGTGGCCCTTACTCTCATCTGTAGTTCTCTGCCTCTCATAACCCTGTAGACTTCAAGAAGTTTCCTCCATGACAAGGTAGACGGGAGCACAGTCAGTCTTGCAAAACTCAGGGGTGAAAAGTACAGAACTGTCTCACTTTATAAAATAAGGCATAGGAAACATTGTCTGTGTGGGTAGGATAAACACCAAGTTAATTTTTAGCCAAGTGATGTGGTACACATAAGTGAAATTTTAGGAGCAGCAGGAGCCAGTCCTGTGACAGGCCGTATCAGATATGGTGTCTTTGGCAGTAGGAGCTCAGTGTCGTGATCTGTGAGGTCCGTGCTAGTCCATGCTGTAGATGGTCCAAGCAATCTGTCTCCTAACAGCCATCTGCAGTGCTAACTGCTCGTGATGGGGGGCAGCTCACTTCACAGCCCCTTGCAATACAGGGCAAAGCTACTGTTCCCTTCACACAGAGGAAGGAGGAGGCAAAGAAAAAAAAAAAAGCCAAGCAACCTGTGCAGGGTCACACTGAGCCCATGGCAGAGTAGGGGCACTGGACAGATAGCTCCAAATACAGACAGACAGACCACGTCCTGTTTTCATGACTCAGTGTTACACCTCCAAAGCAGTCCCAGTTCCAGGTAGAGCAGAAGAGCTTTCCAGTGTCCTCCAGCTGTGGTGTGGGTCAGACACTACTGTGTGTGTCCCATGAAGAAGCCCCTCAGCCAGAGAGGAGACAGGGGACAGTCCCCCAGACCCCTGTGTTGGCTCGGGGGGGCTCATAGCTGCCATGCTGTTTAAAACAGCCTTGTAACTTATGGAGGGCCCAAGCCAGAGGGCCTCAAGCCCAGGTGAGATGGAGAGCTGTCATGGACTCCTCTTCAGGACAACACCTGTCCAGCTGTGGATCATACGTGTTTAGTGAGAAGTGATGCACATGACCATCAAGGTTCAGGTTCTTGGCAAAGGCCAATGTTTCTCCCCAGTGTGGTCTATGAGTTATAAGGGTGAGGGTTATTTAATTTCTGAAATAAAGCTGGCTGCACTGGAAGGTCAGGGGGGATCCTATGGGTGCTCACGCATCACAGAGAGGCACTCAGACACACCAGGATACAGTTCAGCACCTCAACAGGAGGAGGCTCCCACACAAGTATCCATCAAAACAAAATAACCACCAGTCTAGCGGTGATTGCCTGAGTAAAACACCACATTGGACACCTGGAGCCCTATCTCCATGTCAGCTCATGAGCAGAGAGTGGATGGAGCAAGGCAGACATGAACCCAGCTGTGACATCCCTGCAGGTTCACACTACCAGACAGGGACCTTGTGATGCATCTGGTCTGGCCCTGGTCCCCATGCATTCAAGGTATGAACTGGCACTTGTGTCCCAGAATGTGCTTGGCCTACAGGATCTCTCAAGGCACCATGACCTGTTCAGAGTCTCTCTCCCCAGAGAGAGTGTGTCCTGTCCCTTTTGTCCCCAAGAGCTGTTCTTCCTTGTCTTTTCCATCTAGCTTGTGTGCTTAACAAACGCCATGTTTCCCAGCAAATATGCAGGACCCACACTGCTTGGTAGGCCTTTGATCCACTCTGCTTAGCCTCTGGCTGCTTTCTGTACCTTCTTCATTTCCCTGTGCCTAGCACCATGGGCAAGGGAGGCAATGCCAGGTGGCCAAGGAGAGAGCTACTTGGGGAGTTGGTGCAGCTGCCTGATTGTTAGCAGTTTCTATAGCTGCACAGAGATTTTGGCAATCCTTCTTGCACGGTTCTGACCTGAGGGGTTTTGGAGGTGTCTGCAACTGGGTATAACAAAGCCCTCTTGTTTGTAGCAAAGGCACTTTGTGTGGAGTCTAGGTATTGCTCTGATTTCATTTCCTGAGCATCCCTTGTGGAGGGCTTCCCAGAGGTACATGTCTCATTAAGTCAGGAGTGAAGACTCATTGCAGTCCAAACAGAGCCCCGCAAACTTTTCCACTAGGTCCTGCTCCACAGCCAACAGACTGGGAACACACTTGAGTTTTCATTCACTGCCTGGGATGGTTTTCACAAGTCTTTAGTCTGGAAATGGAGCTAGGGAACTTTGGCAAATCTTGTTTGAGGGCTGTGAGCTCTTCTGTGGCAGGGGCAGAGAGCCCAGGTGTTGGAGCAGGCCTAGAAGGCAATGTTTTACCTATTCAATAATGTGTCATTCATAGAATCGTAGAATAGTTTGGGTCAGAAGAAACCTTTAAATTTCATCTAACCCAAACCCATGCAATGAGCAGGGCCATCTTCAACTAGATCAGGTTGCTCAGAGCCCCATCCAACCTGACCTTGAATGTTTCCAGGGATGGGACATCTGTCACCTCTCTGGGAAACCTGTGCCAGTCTCTCACCACCCTCATCGTAAAAAATTTCTTCCTTATATCTAGAATAAATCTACCTTCTTTTAGTTTAAAACCATTACTCTTTGTCCTATCACTACAGGCCCTGCTAAAAGGTCTGTCCCCATCTTTCTTATAAGCCTTCATTACGTACTGAAAGGCTGCGATAAGGGCTCCCCATAACCTTCTCTTCCACAGGCTGAACAACCCCAACTCTCTCAGCCTGTCCTCATAGCAGAGGTGTTCCAGCCCCCTGATCATTTTCGGAGGGGGAGACCTCTAGACCTGCTCCAACAGGTCCATTCTCCCACTGCAGTACATATCTGCAGTACGTTATGACCACAAGGACACAATAGCCAGAGTGGAAATTGAACTGTTTCCCACTTTTGAGGTTAGCACTGCAGTCTTCAGCTGCCTTTCTCCTATCCCGTTGGGTGTCAGTTGATGGAAGAAGCCCTTGCTCCTCACCTGGGCTATTTGGGCAGCTCAGGGACCCAGAACCTCCTGCCCCTGTGTGTCCAAGTGCCATTGGGTGCTCTGGTGCTGTGCCTGGCAGAAACAGCAGCACACATGGAGCTGGCTTGTGGGGCAGTGTGACAGAGGGGGAGCCAGGCTGGCATGGAGTACCTTTGAGCAGGATGTTTTGCACAGCTCCAGAGCCGTCCTCCCTCGCTGTGCCCTCAGTTCCTCGCACAGGGAGTTCACCAGGAGCTCACAAGCCAGGTACTGACTCAGTGCATCTGGGAGTCTTGCCTGAGAAAGGAGCTGAGATGTTGGCCCCAGTCATTAGTAAGTTATCAGAGAAGTTTAGCTGCAGTGACATCATCTCCTTCTTATGTTACTACAAGGAACTGAGATCCTATTATGGGATAGGAGGTAACTCAATCGAGCCTTTCAAGATAAACTCAGACAGGAAGAGAGACATGATTGCCTGAAGGCACCAATTAGACGTTTCTGGTGAGATCAGCTCTGTGTAGCCGACACACATGCACTCTGGGGCCAGGGAAGACAGCAAGCACCTCACTTCCCAAGGACGGGGTGGTCTCAGGGAGGGGTGGGCAACCAGCTCTTCCTTCCACTGCTGCTGGGTCAGTCAGTCGTCTTTCCTTCGAGGGTTGTAGCTTGCTCTCCAGACCATCCTTTCTTTATGCACTATATTCTACTGCTGGCAGATAGTCAAGATGCAGCAGAGCTCCCTGGTTTGAAGAGAAAACAGCCCAGCCCAGTACCACCCAATGCTGCCTATGATCTTTGGTTGCAAGTTTTCTCCAATTTTATCAAGGGAAGTAATAGCCCAATAAATGCCAAAAAATGCTGGGAGGATGGAATGGGGTTTGAGGTCCCAGTATCCTGTCGTGACTGGGCTGTGGGGAGTGGGGGAACACCACACAGTCCGTACTGCCGACCAGTTACAGCATGTAGTTTGTCTAAGACATCCAGTCAGCCAGATATTATTGGCTCTACCGGGTGCAAGGGAGGAAGAACAGCAGCAAAAGTCAGGATGTTTCCTGACAGCATGGCATTGTGCATTTTATTGGTTTCCAGGCTGCAGCTCCCCCTGTAAATACTCCACAGCCAGAAGGACCTGGAAAAATATGGGTAAAGTTGCTTCTGCTGGTCATAGCCTGAGATTTGCACCAGATCTGTTAGGGAATAGAGAGACTCTTTCTGGTTATCCACTGCTGCACACTTCTGCCAGTCGTGTTACAGACAGCAGGATGCATGTGCTCACAGATGTCTAGGAAACGCACTTGTACTGAAATGCTCTAGAAGCAGTTCTTGGAACAAGACAGTTCTTGGAAACTGCTGGGTCTGTGGCACAGGAAACCAAAGATCGCAGATTATAGGTTGATCTGTCAGAATTAGTACAAAATTTATGACATGCTTCCTGCACTGGCAACTACACATAGCCCCATCACCACCTCCACCTCCTGAATGGCTGTACTCATTGCATTGGCTTCTCTTCTGCACACTGGGAAGCAGGAATTTCCCACTCTTGAACTTTTCTCATTAGAAAAGGAATTCCTACCTGCTTGGTTCCTTCTAGGAATGTTTTTTATCCTAGAACTACCTCCGGACTGATACCGGCAAGAAGGCAGGCAATTCTTCCTGAAGCCTTTATCAAATCCAGATAATGCTCAGAGCAATGAAGCGCACCTTCAAAAGCACACTGAGGTCTTAAGCCTGCAGCCACACAAAACCTACCTGACACTGTCTTGCCCAAGGAGAGACTTCCCCTTCCCACCCCACACAAGTTCCTTTCTCTGCCCAGAGCCACCACTGGCTACAGCAGCAGCAGAGGCACCAGCTGGTGGGGCTCAGACATACTTGCATTTGATGCTGACTTGCTCCTCTCACCATGGCTCAGCACAGACATGAACATCTTCCCAGGGAACAATGATGACATAGGCAATGCCTCAGAACAAAAACCAAGGGACTTTTGTTGCTCTTTCCAGGCACGTTCCCTCTCTCCTCATCCCCATAGTCCCTAAAACAGAAGATGGAGTAAAATCTAAGGTGATTCCAGGCACTTTTAGGACTTCTGGCTACGTGTCATGTTGAAGTCATATAAACTCCCCATAACCATCAGCAGTAGATGAAGATCTAAAACCAGAAGCTGAGACCTTCAAGCAACTGGTGATTTTCATGTGCTGTTGTTCTTCAATGCCCCACTTAAAAACAGCTCCTTTTGCCTGCAACAGACAGGACAATGCTTTGCAGTGCCTTGCTTGAGCCTGTGAAGTCACTTGGAAATCTTGTCCATCCAGACATCTGGAGACCACTGTGTGACTCATCTGCTCTCCAGACCTATAGCACTGCTTGACAGCAAGCATGAAATGAAGTCTCACTTCTAGGCCATCCAGCGGCTCCATGAAAGAGGCATCTTCCTCTATAAGCAACAAACAGGTTAATGCTTGCAAGGAAACCAACTGAGTGATTTGGTGAAATACAGATTAAAACATCTCCATGGAAGGTGAGGAGCCAGCCCCAGCCTGTGCTGTCCCATTTACCCGCTAATCAGTCCAATTATCTTAGGTATAAATCATAACACAAAACACTTACTAAGCCAGAGTCACACACGGAAGAAAGGAGAGAACTGTTGGGGTGTTTTTTGTTTAGTATAATTGATATAATTACTAACAACTCTGTGCCAAGAACTTCAGCTTTTCTCCTTCCAGAAGAGAGTGGAGAGCTGTCTGAAAGCCATAGCAATTAGCAATCCCCACATGCACAGCTTTTATTAGAAAGAATGCACCTCTATTCCAGAAAGAGCCAGTAACTCCCTGAGGAGCAATTAAACAGTCCTGAGACTTTTTGGTACCAGGAACGCAGCCATCACTTACTCCATGTTCCCTCTTCCCTTGTCAATGCTGCAAAGGCACACAAGGAATCCTGCCTGTCACGCTGTGCGTGAAATGCCTTCACCTGGACATAGGCATATAATCTATAGGCGTAACCAGGCACATAAACCTAATTATAATTTCACTAGCTCCAGATAGGTGCATAATGTTGTGCCACAGTCCAAGCAGGCTGATGTTTCTGAGGTTGCTCTGGCTCATTGCACCCAGCAGAAAGTCTCCCTTTCACTCCACTGAGGAATCTGGCTGGGGTCGAATTTTCACACTCTGGAGCAGATTAAGGCAGCAATTATGTGGCGGGAGCTCACCAACATTCCCCGAGCAAACTGCTCTCCAGGCAGTTGTCATGGACATTGGCCACATTCATCACAACATGCCATGTTGCCACCAGGCAGCCCCTGCAGAGGTGACGATACGGAAGACAGAAGACTTGGGGTTCAGTTTAGTCTTGCAGAGGTGGCCTCTCGTTGATGGTGTGGAGACATGGGGCAGAGCCTGGCTTGGAGAAGCAGCATGTCCAAAGCTAGTAGCCATCCAGGAACATTAACAAACTCCTTAGATGAATCTCAATTATTGCCCCTGTACTACCATAGAGATCCACAAAGACAGGGAGGTGTCCAAGTACCTCAAAAAAGACCACCAAGAACCCATGCTACCTGAACTGACACTTCTCCCATATCTACGGACCATGGATGTAAAAATGTGCCTTTCCTGACCACATGCTAAATAGCCATGGAGCAAATCCATCAGCATTAATTGTTTCCCCAACACCTGGGGCACTGTGACACTGAAGCCAAAACACCCTTGTGACTTCACCCAGGAGTTCATGACCAAAGTGGGACATGAAGCTAAACAGCTATGGCGTCCACCTCACTTCCTTGCCACAAACCGTCCCTGTCTTGGACAGCTCAGCCTGGTGCACCAGCCTTTGGCTCTGTTTTAGTGTCTCCATTTCTGAAAGCTTAATTTGGTTTTGAAAAATTATAACTGTTCTCAGCGGATATTTTCATTGTCTGTTCTTTAATTAATTAAACTTGAAACAGAGCATTCAGTTTAAAACAATTTTCAGTAAACATATAGGGATTTGGATGAGAGAATGTCTCTGAGAAGAGTAAGCAGTACTTTTTTTTTTTTGAAAAACAGATTATGATGCCAAAACCTAACACAATTCTTATGCTGAAGAAGGAATGGAAAAATTAAGCAAAGTTTAACATTTCCCACACAAGTTTTAATTTTGGACAAAAAGTTCTTGTTTGTCCCAAAACATTTTGATGAAAATTTTCAAATAGTGTCTTTAATCTTACCCTGGGCTGCTGCAGGGTTTGGTTTTCTGCTTTTTATTTTTTGGATTTGTCTTCTCGCGAAGAAGAATGATGCTGCGCTCTGATTTGTTTGTAGTCTTGGTAACAGGAGGTAAATTGAGGCAGAATTTGCAACATGCCCACCCTCTACAAGAGGGAAATATACACTGTCTTGTGTCAGTCCTCTGAGCAAAGACACAAATCCCGCAGCAACTGAGCTGAGCTTTGGGTGCAAGGTACTTTTGTCATCCACAGAGGAATCAATAGAGCTGGCTGAAAAACTCAGCTGAGCAGCCTTGCACCAGAAAACACAGCAATGAAAATGTACATTGATGTGGCAAGATGGGAGTAATGAAATAGATATTTAATCCACTTTGGGGTATCATTTCAGCTTGAGGCAATGTATCAAGTCTTGTGCACTGCATTTAAAGGACAGTTGTCCAAGGGAAGGTTTGACTGCACTTCTCAACCACTTACAAATCTCCAGCTTTGTCCATCTAGGTCAGAACAGCCAGTGCAGAAAATTATTTTCTGTGTGGCATAGGAAAAAGTCTGTTTCCCAGGAACATCTTATAATTTCACCCAGAAAATAACCACCCCTGCCCCACCCTAGAGACCACAGCTGTCACTTGGTGTCTTCCCTGCTCCAGGCATCTGATGGGCCATCCAGTCCTGCAGACTAGAAGTTTATTACAGGGTGCTGGGAAGTGTTTTGTGAACCAGGTGTGTTGTCTGTGCTGTTTGGACAAGTGTCTGATGCCAGGGGAGAACAGTGTCTGGGGATCTGCTCCAGTGTCCGACTTTCATCAAAAATATTACTTTATGTAGTCAAAAATACTAATTTCTGTACTACATTCCTTTATGGAGGATCGTTGATTTGAGGGCTGGACCATGACAGTTCTGTGAACTTCTTTCTCTCACGTTTTGATAAGAGGCAAAGTGCTTTCTCTTTGCAATTTGAATTCAGAGATCTTTCTTTTAGATAGCTTGGAAAAATAAAATAAACTCTGTTGGCTGTGGATGGAAACCAGGATTTTCTTCCTCCTTGGTATAATTGGTTCCTGGTATTTCATCCAAATTTGAAGTGTACTCCTCCTGTATTTTGATTTTAAAATCTACAGATAACACATTGTATCTTGCTCACTATTGTTGAATTACTAGACTTTCAGACAGATGATTCCCAAACCTATTTTTTTAGGTTTTTTTTTCATAATAAGCTTAATATTTTTTGGCTTCTCGTTCTATTTTGAAACAAAAACAAGTCTTAAAAATTAAAGTTTCTCACCAAATTAAACCTCAAATTCAACTGCCTTAAGGTTTCCGTGATGATTAAAAAAAAAAAAAAAAAAAGCAATTGGCAAATCAAGGAGAAAGAAAGGCCTGAATATGTGCATAGAGAGAGCACACGCTTAATTCCTGCACCGTGACATACGGTCTGATTCGTTTGCGGTGTTTTTGCAGGTAGCTCTGGCTGTTCGGGTCAAACACAGGACCCCAACCAGGGCTGCCACATATTTTACATTTCCAGATAAATCCTTTTCTTCTGGAATGGGGCTGTGGCCACATGGCTTTGCTGTCGTGCACATCCCGCAGTAGTGGGTCTGAGCGGGCGGTGGGGAACCCCAAATAGGGCTGTGTCTCCATAGACAGGAGACATCAGGCAGATCCATGGCAAGCCCGGCCCCAGGGGCTGATGCTTTGATGCTCATTTTTAAGGGGGGTGCCTGCAAACCACAACTGGCCAGTGTCCATCCAGTGGGTCCATGTGAAAGGACTTAGTTCAGTTTGTTTAAGAAGCTACCATCAGTTGGCAGCATTAAATGGCCACCAAGAAGGAATCATCCTTGGTGGCGGTCAAACATCTCCAAGTGCAGGCAGGTGTCTTGCAGTGAGACCTCCTTATGCTAATCACTATTTACAGCCTAATCCAATCTCCCTGGCCATCAATCCATCCCGCCTCGGCATCAAAACTCCCTTTGCATAACACTGCGGGCACGTAAAGCAATGCTAGATCCATCTCTCACTTTTCCCCACCCTATTTCTTTCCCACTCAGACGCCTGGATGCAAACCTTATCTCTGTGGTGCCCGAGAAGAGCTTTGAGGGGCTGCTCTCCTTGCGTCACCTGTGGCTGGACGATAATGCCCTGACGGAGATCCCTGTCCAAGCTCTGAACCATCTGCCAGCGCTGCAAGCCATGACCCTGGCTCTCAACCAGATCTGGCACATTCCCGATTACGCCTTCCAGAACCTCAGCAGCCTCGTGGTGCTGTAAGCCTTCTCTGCTTGTTACTCCCTCACAGCCGTGGCATCCTCCGGCTGGGACAAGGTGCTGACCATCCCTGGCAAACAGGGTCCTCCTCCTATGGGAAGACCTGCCAGTTGCTCCCCAGGAGCAGCTTTTTGCTGCAAGGGCAGCAGATTTTGTTCACAAGACTCAAGGAAATTTGATATGAGATGCTAAAATTGCCACTTTTGATCTTTTTCATGTTTTCTGTCCTTTTCACTGAAGAGCCAAAAAGTTCCCTGATACCCTTCACAAAATGCTTTGAATTAAAAATAATAATAATTGAGTATCTGGAAACAAAAAGTAGATATTTTTCCCCTGAAGATTCAAGTAACAAAAAGCTTCTCATTTCTATTTCTCCCTCCAATCTCTGTGTTAAAGCTTCAGGAATTTCTGTCAACATGAAAAAAAAAAAAAACCCAAACAAACAAAAAACCCGACCAAAAACCTGCAACAACTTGCAGTCAGGTCAATTTTTTTTTTTTCTTGGAAAACATGATGAGAAAACTCTTTGACCAAAATATGATTTCA
The DNA here is from genome assembly GCA_025774025.1 of Xenus cinereus. NCBI lineage: Eukaryota > Metazoa > Chordata > Aves > Charadriiformes > Scolopacidae > Xenus > Xenus cinereus. Next base: position 396,688 of record JAOXJK010000013.1, read on the forward strand.
CACAAAAGGTCTAATCTCAACACCTTGTCCAAGCCTGTGCATGCTTCTTTGCATGACTGTGTTATATGTGAGGATCAACTCTCCTTTGCGGTGATCGCAGCCCCACGGTGCATGTTCTTCTCCAGTTTGCATTATAAACATTTTACTGCCAGTGTTCAGAGCAATGTGGAGAACAGTGCCGCTCTCAGAAGATACCTGATCCAGGAGGGAAACATTTCCTTCACACGCCGTGAGACACGTTAAAACCCTCTGCCACCTGTAATCAGAAAGCAATCTGATGTCTTTGGAAGTGACATCAGGAGGTGTATCCTCTCTGTCAGCAGAGGCTTGTACATTACCAGCTTTTAAAAGGAAGTTTACATGTGCAAATTAGCTAGTCATTACTTTTTTGGTGTTGACTTGCAAGTTCAGGTGTGATTGCCAATTACTTTAGAGCCCCTGTATCTACATGAAATGCTACCTTTTAGTCTGGTAATACATATTGATACCAGGGTATTAAGTAACCTCAGCATGTGGTGTCTTAGTGAAAGTTTAGCAATTATTTTGTTTTCAAAATTTAAAGTGTTTACTGAAGCCATCTAGCATAGAAAGTGCTTGGACAAAGGACAGTCCAGAGTTTTATTAAGCATCAACTTCAGCTGTTTAGACAAAGCATAAAGGTTTATTTAGGAGAAATGCTAAAAGCAACTTGAGAAATGTCAAATAAGTAGTTTTCACCCACAATAGTGCTCATTCTACGAGGCATCCCATGACCATCATAATGCAACCACTTCATTCAGCTTTAATAGCTAGCACGGAGGGTGAGCTGACATTTGGGATTTTATTTCAGTCTCAAAAGCATGCTGCTTTCATTCTGGCTTATCCCATACTTTGAGTGAGAAGCAACTTCTTAATTAAACAGGCAAGCTCAAGAAATAAAAGTCATTGACCATTAGGTCACAAGGGAGAGAATAATGTCCCACCACAGACATTTGGAAGGGAACACATGTGTGATCCTGCCAGGCGCTGTGGGACACGGTGCTAAATTCTTGTGGGATCACAACTGTTTGGCAGAACTGGCCCCATAAATCTCTCCCATGCTTCCATGCACACCCTTGTCAGTGCCCAGCCAGTGGAAAGTCACCCAGTGTTCTTCCTGCATCCCTGCCAGGGGTGTTTCCCCTGCTTCGGAGTCACCCACCAAGCCAAGAAGCAAATGGTCCCAAAAGCAAGCCAACCTAGGCAGAAGAGTTTGCGAGGAAATCTCCCTACCAGGATGCAGATGATACGTACGTGCATTCCTCTGCAAGTGTCTGAATTTGCATGTACATTGAGAAGAGCTGGCTGCTACCATAAATGTCAGGGAACTTCTAGCCTGAGAGGCATTAAAACAAGCACCTGGGGGAGGAGAGCCAAGGACAGATGTGCACAGGGGAGTCTCTCATATCCAGCCTGATTAATACTCATGGACACGGCTGACCACAGTTGAGGGCATGACCTTCCCAGGTGCAGAGATGTGCTTTTCCTCCTCCACACACCTTGGGCTGTTGGGAGAGATGTGGGTGATCATCCTGCACTGACACAAAGCACCAACATCAGAATATACGAGCCTCAATCTGGAACAAGTTAAGGCGTTCAGTCTCTGCTAATAAATTACACCTCTGTTGAGGAATTCCCTGATCTTATTCCCATTATTGCTGCTGCAGGTTTCTAACTAGGGTTGCAGGGTGTTCAGCAAGCAGATCCTCATGTAAATCATTCATCATTAAATCTATGAGTCTTGTTAATTGGCACCATCCTTTCCCCAGCTTTGATAACAAGGGCTTCGTGTGGTGTGATGTTGGCACTGTGCTGCTGATGGCAGAAGGTAGATGGCTTGTTTGATCAGGGTGGCTCATGGGAACAGGATAGCGAAGATCTGGTTCCAGGTCTGACAGAATGCGTTTTAGCATCTACAAGAAGAAATAGTCCTGAATATTTTTCAGCCAATGATTTCTATGAAGCAAATTTTTTTTACAAACAGCATCTTCTTGAGTACGAAAGATTTTTCATTTAGAAGCAAGCATTTGAAACCCCCATGCTGCTGTGTTGACAGGCTGATAAAGAGCATGACAGCAGTTCTTGTTAGTGTCCCTCATCTCCTTTGTCAGCTGAATTCAGCAGGAAGTCAACTCCCAAACCAGAAATAACAAGAACCTCTTTCAGCCCCAGCCCCTAGAGGGGTCCATTAATCCTGCAGTAAAATCTCACATGGACAAATTTGGGAACCGTGGCCAGGAATGCCCCCAACACCACAGACATGTCCTTGCTGACACCTCTCTGAAATGGGCTGCAGTTCCCTTCTTTCCTGGTGGCACCAAAGCTGTGGGTGGTCTCAGCAGAGATACTGGGGGTGAATGGACATGGAGTCAGGCTGCACTGTTCTACACAGGCCAGGCAGTACAGAGGTTTGCTCTGCAGCCCTGGAATGATGGACCTGGCTCTTTGGGTAGTTTTACTTTCATCACATGGCAAGGAATCCCACAAGATACAGCAAATGTGGTCAAGACCCAGATCCTTCTCTGTTTGGATCCACAGGGAGTCATAGCTCCTGGAAACCCCACAGACTCAAACATCCCGCTGCCAAACAGACCCAGCATTTACTGCCCTATGTGCAGTGAGCTTGGAGCCACTGAGTTAACTTGGCCCCATAATGCAAAGAAGATGCTCCAGGCCTCTTATCTGGCCCTGGCCCTTTTCTGCCTACACACAGATCTTTCAAGATCAGAAGTTTTTCTACATATGACACTTGATCATTCCTCCGTATCTTTGAGACCAGAACCACATACTGTAGCAAAGACAAAAATGAACAATGACTTTACCGACTGTTTCCCCTTCTTTTCTCTAGTCATTCCTATCATTTGATTTGCCTTTTAGACAGGTATTAAACATCAAGTAGATATTTTAAGAGCCTGCTACTGCATATGCTCATAGAAGACTGGGTTTTCCCCTCTTTACATCACTTTACATTCATGCACTTCAATTTCAGCTGATGTTTTATTGATGAGCACAAGCCACTCATTTGCAAGTGCTTCCCTCCTAGGTCACCCAGCAAGAACTTACAACTAACTGTGTGAAAAACTGAAGACAATAAATGAAGGAGATTTATAGAATCTATTTTCTTACTGGGTTCCCATTCCCATTTTGGTCCTTGTTCTGGTGTTACTCTGGCCAAAACTTTCAAAAGGGACCTCTGATTTTCAGTGTTCTCTCTGTCTGGGAGCAATTGTTAAACATCTCATCCCCGCTTTCCAGGGAAGCTGAGCAACAGTAGTTTCAGCTGACACCTGTGGGACACAGAGCTCCCCAGCAGGACAAACCACAGTCTGGCTGATCAGTGTCAGGATGAGCTTGTGCATCACCACCTTCACCTGTATGAGGGAGTAAATAAGTCCCTCTCTGAGAAGTTCTTGGGAACCTTGGTGTTGGTGGGGAGTGCCAGGCATGTGCAATTCATTATTACTAAGAACAATATCACTTGGAACATCTGGGTCCCATTCATGGGCCTTTCAATTTGGAAAAGTGCCTTTTCTCTCTGAAGACCGAGCACACTGCCTTTGCAAATGTGAATTTCCCACTCCAGCACTTGAGGAAGAAGCAAATAGCACTCCAATGCACCCCTGAGAATATCACTTCTGATCTAGCTTTATTTTTCACCAGACAAGTCTCATGTTGATCCTTCACTGCCAGAAATAATCCATGGGAATTTGCACCTTTTATGATTTAGGTTTCTCTACTTATCCATGGCCAAGTTGAGGAAAAGGACAATTTTGCCACAATGGGACTGGAAATTCATCATGGCAATGCCTGATCCAGCGGGAGAATTCATATAATGTCAGATTTGCACTTGGTTCAAATCATCTAATGCAAATAAATGATGGAAAATGTTTGCATTTGTCCTTTTTGAGAAGAAAAAATGAAGTCATTAGAAATGAAAGTGATGGGGAATCCACCACTTCTCTTTGTAGTTTGTTCCAGTGGTTAGTGTTAACAAAAAAAAAAAAAAATCAAGCTCATATTTCCCATTTGAATTTTCTTTGGCTTTGACTTCAGACATTTGTTCTTATTATTCTTTTCTCTACTAAATCACACAACCATTGTAGTACCCATTTTCTAATCAGGAAAAATCCTATAGGTTACACTCCACTCATCCCCTTGATCTTATTTTTAATAAGCTAAACAGATTGAGTTCTGTAAGTCTCCATTCTAGTTTTTTCCAGCACTTGCATCATTTTTATTGCTCTTCTCTGCACCCATTCCAAATTATCAACATTCACTTAACAATGTGGGTACCAGAAATACAGTTAGCCTTCTAGAGCTGGTTTCACCAGAGCACAATGTAATATAATTTCCCTTTCCTTACAGCTTACACTCTACTCCCTTGTTCATGCAGACAAGGACCTTCATTGAACTGGTATTTATTTAGCACATTAGCTCAACCTTATTTCCCTTGTGTGAAAGACAAATGAGAGAGGTGCCCTCTTTCCTTGGAGGTGGCATTTCCAGAGTTGGAGCTCACAGTGCTGATGCCTGTGTTGGATTGTCTCTCAGTTCACTACAAGACAGTTCTCCAGGATTCACAGATTCATGGATTCACGGAATTGTCAGAGTTGGAAGGGACCTCTAGAGATCATCTAGTCCAACTCCTCTGCTAAGCAGGGTTGCCCAGAGCACATCACTCAGGGCTGCATCCAGGCGGGGCTTGAAGATCTCCAGAGAAGGGGACTCCA
>JAOXJK010000013.1:401535-412063 GCA_025774025.1 Xenus cinereus
ACTGTCATTCCCATTATTAACTTCTAGGCATTCAAATCTGTCTCTAACATAGAGGGCCACCCCACCACCTCTCCTTCTTTGTCTGTCCCTTCTGAAGAGTTGGTAGACATTGATTGCAGCACTCCAGTCGCGTAAGTCATCCCACCATGTTTCTGTGATGGCAACTATATCGTAGTTTTCCTGCTGTACAATGGCCTCCAGCTCCTCCTGTTTGTTGCCCATACTGTGTGCATTTGTGTAGATGCACTTGAGCTGGGCTCCCAATTTCACCCCCATCCTTGGCCCTTTTCCCCCAGGCTCGTTACCATTGGGATCCCTTAATCCACGGGAAAAATATATGGAAAAGAGAGTGAAATTAAAATTAAATGAACTCTACTGGAGTGCTGCAGGGATGATTTGGAAAAATTATATTTCTGCCCAATTTGTGATAAGAAATTGTGGGCAGGTACAGATAGTAGAAACTGTTTTGTATTTTTGTGGTGCACGGATGAATATTGTAGGGTTGGCTTTTTTTCTGGTGTGCTTCTAAAGTCTCATCACCCGAGACACAAACTAAGATGAAGCATCTCTTCCTAGCCTGCCTGGGGGATTGTGGCCATTGGTATTCCCCAGACAGTGTCATTTGTGCTGCCTCTCAGCGAGACACAGCATGGGTCCATCTGACACAGCAGAGCTGGCCCTTCTCATTGTACACAGTAGCACTCATGCTGCTGCAGGAGCACATGGGGCAGGTCGTCTGCCATCCTGCCACAGGTCAGTCGTGACAATTGCTTTTGCAAAGAGACCACTGTTTTCTAGTGGAGATGCAAAACTTAAAAACAGTCTGCATGCCAGTCCACAAAAAAAGCAATGACTGTCCTGCTGCTTCTTGGGCAAAGCTACTCTCATGGGCGTTTGCCCAAAACCAGCCTCACTCCATGGTACTGACCTGCAAGGTAGATACACAGATATTAAAGCTCGTTGCTCTTACTGAGGACAGTGGTGGATCCTAGCTCCAATAGGAATAGGAAGGGCTTAAAAATTTCTCTTGTTTTTGCATCACAAGAGTGTTGTTTATAGCCCAGAACCAAGCATCCCGAGCTGCTATCAAACCAGCTGTAATTTACAGGGTAGAATATAACGTTGTGTGGGCTGAGCTCAAATTGACAAACACTGGAGATGTTGCAATTCCACTTGTTAAAATTTGTTTACCAGGGGAGACAAAAAAAAAAAAAAGGCAGGATGGAAGAAAGGAATGTCTTTTCAAGTGTTTACCTTTCCAACTCTCTTGTTTCTATTATTGCCACGTGGTTTGGTAACGACTCTAGAGTTCAGCTTGGACAGCAAATTTTTTTATAACTCTTTTTCAGTTGCTCATAATTTTCTCACCAACAAAGAACTTCCTTCTGATGATTTTCATTACTCTGCCTCCAAACAAAGCACTTTAGAGCCAAATATAAGCACAGCAGGTGACTGCTTTTCTATTCTGTCCCCTTGCCTGACTTGAGTGATAGTAGTCAACTGCTCAGCATGTCCAAGCTTAGACAAGGTGTCCTGTTGTACCACCCTGACAAAGCTCCAGGTGCCTCACATCTTCCCAAGCATCCAGGATTTCCTCTCTCCCCACGCTGTCCCCTCGCAGCAGACAGAGCTATGGGACAAGAGGTTCCTGTGGTGCCTCTTGCTGTGATTACAGAGCGAATCCATATCCAAACCCTCGATTTGCCAAAGGCAATATCTAGTGCTCAAAGGGACCCAAAATTGTTGGCACCATCTTGTACTGCAAGTGTCAAGTGAAGTAAGGGCAACAGGCTCTGAAATTGTCCCATAACATTTGATAGAGAAAATCATCTGGGCTTGAACTTCTCTTATTGTGACAAAGAGAAATCTCTTCTGTAAGGTTCTGATTTTAATCTCAGCTTCTTTTATTTCCTAAAAGTCACAATCAAACCAAGTTTTCTTGCAGGCAACATCCTTTTCTTTTTTCTCATTTGCTCAAAGGAGCAAACATATTTTATCACACATCTTTCCCCTCCCTTCCCCTTTTCTGAAATGTTTGTATGTTCTCATCCCAACAATAAACATCCATCTTGGGCTGGATTCTGTTTTGCAAGCCCCTACCAAACTGCCCTAGAGCCTGGCTGCTCCTCCACTCCCAGCTCCCTCCTGTTTTACACTAGAATATTTGGCAGTGGGAGCTGACTGTGCTCAGCCAAACAGCTCACACTTGAATCTAGGTGGAGTGAGAGATTTTTCAAGCTGAGACAGATTTAGATCAAGCAGCAAATAACAAAAAAGTCATTGATCCACCTGCCAGCATGGAGTCTCCCCCAGGCTCTTGGAAGGAGGCAGTGGTGTTGGACGAAGGCTGGTGTGTCCCTGAGCGTGGGCAAGGCAGAAAAGGTCCCCAAAGGCAAATGGAGTGGTAGCAGATTAACCACATGGCACTCTGTGTTAAAGGAGAACCCAAACTGTAGAATGAACTGATAGGGAAATCTATCCTGACAGAGAGCAAAGAGAATATCTTGCTCCAGAGGACCTTGCCTCCTCAGTGGCCATGTCTCCACACAGACCATCCCAGTGCAAGCATCACTAATGTGCTTAAGTGCAGGCTGGTAGAAGTGTAGACTGGGCAACATTGGGTTGTCTTCTTTTATTTTTCAGCACACTTTCCTCGGGTTGCTAACAAGTTGTCTCTATATGGACTTCAAGGTGCCCTTGAGCAGGATTTCAGAGGGAGATGCACAATCAGCCATGCGAATCCCACCAGCTGTAAGGGAAGCCAGATAGCAAAAACACCCAGGCGTGCGCGCACAGAGTCTCTGGCAATCAAAGAGGAAGAACCAAGAATTAAGGTCTTGATTTTGCCAAAAAACTGAGACATGGGAGTAAGGGGCCCATGGAAACAGAGAACCTGGCAGATGAGACCCCAAGAACTCATCACCTATGGAGCTTCCACAGCAAAAACACCCCAGGTGGCTTTACAGGGGCCCCCAGCACACAAGCCTCTGGCACCATCATTAAGTCTGGGAGCTCCAGAGCCCTTAAGCACTGGATGTTCATGGAATATAGCACCAGGATGAATGGGAACAGTGAAAAAAATGTTGCCTTAGTGTGGAGAATGTGCCTGTTGCATGGCCTCTGCACTTCAGCCAGACACTCTGAAGCATTAAACTGAAGACAACTTTCATCGCAATCAAACTGGAGCTAATCCAGGAACTGGCAGCATTTTCATTTTTTTGCAAGTAAAGTTAATAAACTGTGACTAACAGGATGATTTTGAACTCAAAGCCTTCTAGCTTCTAAGACTCTGAGGAGTCCAAATATGACTGTGTCCTTAGATAGCACCTGGTGCCCATGAACAACTGCTGAAGCCGCACGGCACTTTGTAGGGCTGGGCCCAATGTAAGGTGAGATCTAGGGTGTTTCTTGAAGCTTCTTGCTTAAGCATGTTTATCCAAAGTCACCCAGAAGCTGTGAAAGTGGAGGTATCAGGGAAACTCGTACATCTGTCTGGATTTCCTGGGAGAAATGGGAGCTCTGTAGCTGCTCTGCAAGCACAATTGCACCTTGCATGTGTCTCATGGGGCAAGAGAGGGGACCTTATAACACCCCTCATCATCCCAGCCCAGGCTGTGCTTATCTTGCAGGATGTCCCTGGGCCATGACTCGGACTGGCAGGAAAAGGTCAGCTTGCACTTCCACTGACCATCTCTGTTTGTCCACAGGCACCTGCACAACAACCGGATCCAAAGCTTGGGAGCCAATGGCTTTGATGGGCTGCACAGCTTGGAAACCCTGTGAGTCACCTGTTTTCTTCTCTGTCCTAAAGAGTTTGTGTGTTCATTCCCTCCAGCACAGCCCGCAGGAAAGGGCTGGTGTCTCTGAGTCAGCCCCACTGCACATTCACTTGTCACCAGGCGCTGAGGGCAGCCCAGCAAGTAGATAGATGCCCAGGGCATGATGCTTCCTGGGGTGGTGGCAGGCTGGACTTTCTCCCTGCATCTCTGCAAGCTGTTCTGACTGTGCTGTTGCTGCAGAGGGGACTGCGCACATGGGAACAGTGGCTGGGAGGGGACTCTGAGGCCCTAGACATAAATCTAGTCCTGGTTGCCATCCAGAGAGCTTGCATGCACCCCACCTCTTCACCACATGCACATCATCCCAAAGAATCCTCAACACCTGAGTCCACCAAAATGAAGGGTTGTCGTGAGTTCAAGTCTGGTAAAATCCTTGGGGATCTATGCAATATCTCTCTTCAAGAGGGTTTCATGTCACCTGGCATCACCCATAGCCAGCTGACTTCATATTGCACCTTGTTCTTGTCATGACCAGGTAGACAATCTGTCAGGGGACCATGGGGGAAGATGGGAAGCAGGAATGAACTCTCTTCCAGGACACATCTTCATTAGCAGCAGACAGGCCACCCTGAACTCAGAGACACTTAAACATGATGGCCTTGCCTTGCACACACCACACCTTTGACGGCAGTATGAATTGCTTGGGTCTCATTTGTTGGGCATTGGCCTAGGAGGAAACATAAATAAGCAAGCAAATAAATCAAGGGTCTGAAAGACTGGAATAGGTGCCTGTTGCCTTAATTGTGCAGAAACATGGTCCCTCCATGCAGGCCTTGGGGTCAGAGTCAGGCCCTCGCTCTTTGCCAGGAAGTGTCTGGGTCATGGCAAAAAGAGGTGACGCTTCCCAGCATTCAAGTGCCATTCAAGGAGGCAGAACCTCTCTGTGCCAAGCACGGTGCCAGCAGCAGTGATCAGGCAAGAGTGGAAGTGTCAGGCAAGCCCTCGGTCCCTAGACACTCTCCTCAGGGCAGGACCATGACAGGCATTGTCTTATACTTTCAGACTGGCACATCCCAGGGCCACCCAGATGGGCTCCGCTGGGAGAGGCTGACCCATGCCAGGGATGACAGGAGGCTGGATGGTCTCCTCTGGCAATCCACGGATCTCCCCCTCCAGTGTCCCAGCTTGGCTTTTCCCCGGTGGTTTGTGGCGGGGACAGACAACTACATGAGAGCAGAGTCATGGCATCCAGGCAGTACAAAGGCAGGCACGTTGCAGGAGGGAGTGGGGGACTTGCTGATGGAAGAAAAGGCTGTTGGGCTATAGCCCAGGCAGATCAAGCAGCAACAGCACAGCGTACCTCAGGGCAACCTTATTCTGCAGCCAAGGTGGTCGGAGCCACCCTGCTGCCCATCACAAGCAGGATGGGGTTGCAGAGAAGCAGCTGGCCCCTTATTTATTGTAGGAAAGCCTAAAGAGCTTCCATTCCCTGGGAGATAATTCAGTTTCCACAGGCACTTGTGCTGAAAGCTCATTTCCCCTCTTTTCCCCTCTGCTCCTGCTTTAGATATTTCTTTGCCTTTTGTTGCTCACCTGAGATGCTGCACCAGTGTTCAAGGGGACCTCAGAGTCTCCCCCTCTTGCTCTCAATCCCCTCAGGGACAGGACTGCATGCACTGTGGGGACAGGGCTTTCCGCAGGACTGCGACAGTGGAAGTCCTGTCCCTGCTGACCAGGCAGCCCTGGGAGTATGCAACCTCCAGGGTCTGTCCCCTTGGAGCAGGGCTGTTCCTGACCACTGCCTGTGCCCAGGCTCTGGTGGCCCAGACTTGTGCATGTGAGTATCCCACAGCCTCATCTTTCTCCACTCTGATCACACTGAAGGTCTGTCCTCAAGAGAGTGAGATGCCTTTTGCTCCTCTTGGAATGAGCATCTAACTCTAACCTCCAGGCCAGCAACTATTTCAAGTCAATGTTCTTTGAGGAACACGTTGTTCTCAAGTGGAGAACCTTATTTTAATCTCCAGCACCCATTCGACCTGCTGACCAAAGCTGGCCAAACTTTGGGGCAAAAACCAGCCAAGCATTTGGCTGCAACATCTCAGCCAAGCTGTTAGACCTGCATCTACCTACCGCCTCTCAGCTCCTGTATATATGGAGACTATTACAGTCTCCACATACACCCTTTAACTCAAATTATGATTACATTCTGTTGACAGCACTTAGCACATTTTCTTGGCTTGTGATGACCAAACTGTGCTCTCAGTTACCTCGTGGGCGTTACCTTCTGGAAGGCAGCAGGATGGTAAGAGCTGGTGAAGACAGAAACTTCTCCAGGGTTCCTAAAATGATTATTTGTGGCCAGGTGCTGATTATAAGCCAGGCACAATAGCTGAACTGCAGAAGTTGAGAGGAAAAAATTTGTTTCGGGGTTTTCAGAAAAGCCTAGGAAGTCTTAGGTGCAGAAACCTCTGTTTCCCCTAAGCTAAATGTGTCTTCTCATACTCAGCTAGAAAGAGAAATTTCTCTTTTTATCAAATGCAGTCAAAACTTCAGGAGACACAGCACTCACTGTTCCGTGCAAGTCTCAGCAGTGTGCAAGCTGCCTATGTGCAACCACACAGACACCTATCCCGGGTTATAGAATCATAGGATCACCTAGGTTGGAAAAGACCCTTGGGATCATCTAATCCAACCATCTACCCTACTCTACAATCCTCTCATTTCTGCAAAAAACCAGATCCAAGTGGAACATCTCTGCTCTTGGAGATGGCTTGGCCCTGATATTTAAGGAGGGCAGAAAATCTAGAAAGACATAAAGCAAAGCCAGATGAATGACTTCATCTTTCCCCTGCGTTGACCTGCAGCTACCATGCACAAGTCAGCTCTGCCAGGTACAAAGCAAGAGCAGCTCTGTGTTTTCCATGCTGATGAGGGGCAGGTAGATGGAGCTGAATGTGCAACACCCACCAGGTCTCAACTGGTCAAACACCAGCATGTAGCTGGAGAAAGCAGCTCCAAAAAATTTTTCTCTGTCAGGACAAGAGCTGGCTGCTCACCAGCCCCCCCCCAGCCTCCTCTTCCTGGGAAGGAAACCTGGGCAGGCATGCTGGAAGCGAGTCAGAGCTGCTCTGGCCAGATTCCCAATAGGGTTTCAAGATAGCCTTGAAGCCTAGTGAGATTCTCTCACCAGTTCCCATAAGCCTGAGAGGTGACACAGAGCAACCCTGCAGAGCTGTGGGAAGAAACCCCAAATGTGTCTGAGCCATGAAACCAGGTATTAGACAGACGAAGTGGGTGATAACTGGCATTTCTTCGTCCTCTCCATAAACCATGGAGTAAACAAAAGTGTAAATGTCCTTATGTGACATGTTCTTCCTGTAGCGCCTTTGGGTAATGGACTACATCCTTTAAATAGGGTGTAAGGTCAGGGGACACAGAGCAGAGCCAGTGCTGCCCGGTGAGCGGAGCAGGGCCAGCTGGGCACAGAGACTTTGAATACCCAGGAAAGGACAACCATAACCCATAGGAGGTTATGCCCAGGGGGAAGACTTCTGGCCAAGGGGAGTGTGTGGACCACAGCACATGTCCTGGTGCAGTGGGGTGGGGGAATTCCAAGAGGGCTTCAGGTGAGGAGTGGGGAGGTGAAATGGAGAAAAGAAAAGTCAAGGGGAAGCACCATCTTTTGCAAGAGACATGCCAAAAGCTGAGACTCCAGCCACACTGCTCTTAATGTTGCTTTGCTGCTCCTGCTTTGCCTTGTAAAACCTGCTGTATAGTGTATTGCTCTTTAGGGCGTTTGATGCATCCTGTAAAACATTAGGCAGTATAACCGCCTTCCTACCATTTGGCTAGAAGGATCTTAACTTTTACGTTTCCTGATTATGTTGGACTTAATGTATCAATCTTTAACAATGCAGGTAGAATGGGAGGGGTATTAGATTATACCAGTTCTGTAGCGTAAACCTGTAAGTAGGGATGTTTATGGAAAAGTTAATGTGAAGAGAAGTCAACTGCAGCATGGAGCATTGCTGCAATGACAGAGATTGATTCTTGGAAACATCCAGATCTTGTATTAGGGGCTAGAAGCATGGGGAGGGCAGGGCTGGATTTTCAGAGGAGCAGCAAGTAAAAAATGGCATCCAAAGGCTTGCATGATGCTAATACAGGAGCCAAGTAAGCCATCTCTGTGTGAGGACAGTATTTCTCATGGGGGGATCCCTGTGACATGAATTTCCACAGTGACACTGATCTTGTGCTCACGTTTCTCCTTACCACCTTCATCTGGAAAGCTGACCAGTGTCCTGAGGTCCTTGAGCTTTGCAGCCAGTCTGAATGCAATCTGAAGGCTGATGAATCACTGCCTCATGCCTTGTACTGCTTGACTTTCACCTTATTAGACAGATTGTGATAACACTGAACTTAGCCCTCTCCTTCCCTGGAATACAAATGTTTCATGGATCAGACCTGGAGGGGAAGGTGAATGCATGAAGTACCACCAGACGAGCAAGCCCCAGGTCACTGCTTTCTGCAGGGTAAAGGGATGGAAGGGGCAGGTGACCTGAAATTATGCAATCAAATATATATATCTGTGTGTGTGTGTCTGTGGCACTTCACAGATAGCCATGGGTAGGGCTATGGAAGCCCTATGGAAGTCATGGAAGGTGAATTCCAGAGCTGGCCCGCAAGCCCTAGCTCCAAACACCAGCACACATCATTTAACATTTCCTCACTTGAGTGCTGTTAGGAAGCCCTCAGCCTTGCCAGTGCCCCCGTAGCAAAGCACGGCAGACCCCAGAGAGCAAGCAGAGAGGGCAGCTGAAGGGGTGGAAACTTCCTGCACGGAAGACATGGATTTTCCCATGTCTTACACCGAAACAGTAGTACTTCACTGAAAATGCCACTGGCCTGGGAACTCTGGTTTAAAGTAAAAGAGAGTGTGGATTTTCTCCCATCAGGACTGTTTTGCCCAAGCAGGAAGGGGAGGTCTTGTGGCCCTGAGCGCCAGCTGCCACGCACACGGCAAGGGAACCTGTAGAGGCAAGTCCCTGGGGCCTCTGATATGGGGTAGGCAGGTCTGCACTCTTGCATGGCTATCGGGCACAGATGGGCTGGCAGCACCAGTCAGCACCCTGGTGATGGTATGGACCACCATGTATCCCCCAATGCCTGCTCAGGTCTTGATTTTGAGCTGCTGAGGCAAAGGGAGCAAGGGAGAAATGCAAAAGTAAGAGCTGCGGCCCCCACAGTCATCCTGTCCATGGACATGGCTGAGTCTAAAAGGGTCCTCCTTGCCCTGGCACATGCAGCCAGACAAAACCCTGATGCTAGCAGACTGAAAACACAGTGTCCTGTCTCCCCACCCCAGAGCAGGGCTAAAGGGGCTGCGGGGGCAGAGGCAGGGATGGGAAACGAAGGGCTGCTCCCCAGAACCAGCCAAAAATGTTGAAGGCATCTGGGCTGTGTCCAAAATAGCAATGACCTGCCTCAAAAGTACTGCTTCTCTGGTTGTTCAGGCACTTCCAGCCTGTCTCGGACACAGACATGATGGGGAAGGGGCTCAGAAAGGCCCCGCAGCCCTCACCCGTCCCCTCCACCGGGGATGACCCTGCCTCTTCCTACCTCTCTGGCCGCTCCCTCCCCATCCATGTCCCTGCCAGCTTCTCCACTCATCAGACAAAGGAGATAAATCACTTGGAAAGAGCAAAACTCCATTCATTTAAAAACCTTTTAATTTATTTTTAAAAAACAGCACTAATAAATTAAAAACGTCTCCCAGAAGGGCTGAATCCAAAACCCTCTGGCTCCAGGCGGTTTATCTGCCTAACCTTGCCTCACAGGAAATGCCCTTACCACAGGCTTTCGCAGCGCGCTGCCCTATTATCTGGGTAATTAGTCGAGTCTGTAAATGCAGAGCAGAGCTGGAACCTACCGACTCCTCCAGAGAGCTGGATTTTCTATGGGAGAAAAAAAATAATATAAAGTGCACCTCAGGCAATGAAGGCAGGAAGGAGGAAAAGGGAAATATCTCCACCACAGCTTATACAAGGGTTATTTAACCCTTTTATGGCCACACAGGCCTTGCTATTCTCCTGGAAAACTGTCTGCCAAGTGCTACCTTGCTCCTCCAGTGGCATTTGGCTTCATCAGCATGTTTAATTTGAAACCTTTTGTACAGTCTCTTGACGCTAATCCCAGTCTGTGCAATTCCCCAAGTAGCTGATGGTTTTGACTCCTCCAAGGATGTCCCACTTACTGCCCTGAGCTGCTCTGCTCCCTCCTCAGCACCCTGATGCTCCAATCCTACTGTCTGTCAGGGTGATCAATGGGCCAAGGCCAATGGGATGAGGTTCAATAAGGCCAAGTGCCGGGTCCTGCATTTCAGTCACAACAACCCCTGGCAACGCTATAGGCTTGGGGAAGAGTGGCTGGAAAGCTGCCCAGCAGAAAAGGACCTGGGGGTGTTGGTGGACAGTCGGCTGAATATGAGCCAGCAGTGTGCCCAGGTGGCCAAGAAGGCCAACGGCATCCTGGCCTGTATCAGGAACAAGGTTGCCAGCAGGAGTAGGGCAGTGATGGTGCCTCTGGACTGGGTACTGGTGAGGCCTCACCTCGGGTGCTGGGTTCAGTTCTGGGCCCCTCACTACATGAAGGACATTGAGCTGCTGGAGTGTGTCCAGAGGAGAGCCACCAAGCTGGTGAGGGGTCTGGAGAACAAGTCATACAAGGAGAGGCTGAGGGAACTGGGC
>JAOXJK010000013.1:412163-457362 GCA_025774025.1 Xenus cinereus
GGTGGTATTTTTTGTTATTTTTTTGTTGTTTTTTTGTTTGGATGGTTTGGTTTGTGGTTTTTTTTGTGGTTGAACCCGATGATCTCAAAGGTCCCTTCCAACCATGAAGATTCTGTGAATGAGAAATGGGAACATGTGTGGACCTGCCTCGCCTGGAGCCAGGGCTGGAGTCCTCAGCAGGAGCGATTTGACTCTGATTTGCACGAAGAGTGGTGTTAAGAGGGGGTAGGTTACTAATTTAAGCCTTTTACAGTCGAGGACCTCCTCCTCAAAGTGCATCAAAGCTGGCTGGAGCAGCTTCAGGAGCTGCTCTCCCATGGTATCTCCTGGCCGTGGGCAGGGGGTGATCAGTTCCCCAGGCGCTGGAGCCCGCCTGGCCCTTGGCACAGCTGGCTGCACGGCTGCAGAGCCACTCCACAGTGCAATGACCCCTCAGAGCAAGGGGGGAGAGGAAGCTCTGAGCAAAGCAGTGTGGTGCTGTGGGTAGAGCAGTTCCCCGGGACACATGGGGTTGACTGGGGCACGGCTGGTCAATCACATCAGACCATAACATCCCTGGAGGACAGGGATAGCTTTTGCCATGGCTGCAGTTATTTTGCTGACTCGGTCCAGAAAACCCCAAGAAGAAAACCCCAAGAGCACCCCTTCCTGGTGCTTCAGTTTCCCCTGCTGTGAAGAGGTGCTGCTATCCTGCCTCTCTCCCTGCCTGTCTTCCAGCTCAGGAGTAGCAGTAACTGTTCATACCATTCATCCAGTTGGGCTTTCCCAAGACCAGCTGGACTTGCCAGGACACAATCCAGCCTCAACTTGTTGGATTCCTGCATCCCCAGGGATCCTCCATATCCTGCAAGCAGGACTGGGGAGGCGAGGCTGAGCAAGAGGTTGTGTGAGTGTGCCAGCTAAGGATTTCCTCTGTCCCTCCAGAAAAGCAATCCAGAGCACTTTTTGGACTCACCATGACTCTCTGGTGCTCTGAGGTTGGGGACAAAAGTCCCCGTCAGTGAGATGGACCTGGACCCAGAGGCCCACAGCCCCAGGATCACAGGGTCCAGGGCTCAACTGAGCAGTTTGCGCCAAATGAAGGTGAAATCCTGCAGAGAGGGGGGACTGATCAGTTTGTGGGTAAACTTCTTTGGGAACCGGCCATCATTGGGTTCTCCATCTCATCCTGAGTAATGTGATTCAGCAAATGGGTCTGCATGCGTGGCCCGAGGCAGCCTGGCTTCCCAGATTAGGCAATGGGGAGCTGGGGAAAGACCTGACCCGGGACAAAGGCGCTTTTCTTTCAGACTGTGCCCAGGGCTGGGCAGTTCTTCCCACCCCCGGCCTGCACTATCGGCATGCAAAGTGCTCGCTCGCTCCCAATGCGCCGGGTAAAGAAGCAACAGCTGCAGGGGCCCTTTTCCCTCAGGAGCTGTGACAGCACCCGGCGGCCAGGCCAGGAGCTAAATTTAAACTTGTGCTTTGTGTGTTTGTACGTGTGAGTGCAGGCTCCAGCCCCGACTCCCCTGCTGCCTCCCCCAGTGTGTGGAGGAGACAGACGGGAGATCCAGAGGAGCTCCAGCGGGCTGAGACCCAGGGAAGGGGGGCTCGGCCGTGGGGCAGGAGGGGGAGAAACGGTTAGGGGGAAAACACCATGGAGCCTGCTTCTCCCCAGGATGACGTGAAGAAGAGGCAACAGAAGGAGAAGTCCAAGAAACCGGTGCCACCAGCAGCCCCCCGGCCAGCTAGGGCTCTGTTCTGCTTGACTCTGCAAAATCCCCTACGGAAGGCATGCATCAGCATCGTGGAGTGGAAGTATCCTTCTGGCTGCACGGGTGCGGGAGCACCCATGTGTGTGCCCGTGAGCAGGGGTGCTGGGGAGCTGGAGAGCTGTCAGCCCACTTCAAACGTCTTCTGGCTGCCTCATCGGGTCTGTAAAAGGCAACAAGGCACTTTGGCAGCCCTGGCAGGATGCACTGGCAAAGGCAACGGCTGTGCAAACTGGGGGCATGAATAGGTTTGTGCGGGAAGCTGGAGCTGAGAAGCAGGTCCGGCTGTGGGGACCTTCGGTAGGGGGGTGCGGGGACAGGCAGGTACAGCCTGGGTGGCAGGGGACCTGTGGGAGTAAACACGTTTTGTGCTAGCAGGAGCTGTGCCGGGGAGAAACAAGAGGACAGCCTGTCGGGAGGGGAGAGGGTTTAGCATGTGAGGAGGGGGTACAGTGCCCCTCCTGGGGTGGGGATGGGGCGAGGCAGAGGAGAAGGGCCAGGCTGGGGGAGCAGGAGCTGAGGATGGAGCTGGGGACAGCAAGCTGCCCAGGCGAGAGGCTTGGGGGTGTGTGGCGAGACCATGGCGAGCTGCCTGGGATGGCTCTTTGTGTGTGTCACTGCCTGCCTGATCCCGCAGCTGCTCCGTGCCCTGGTGCAGGGGCTGGCCACCATCCCTCGAATCTTTGCCGACACTGCCCACCCTTTTCCATCCTTCCTTGG
This sequence comes from Xenus cinereus, assembly GCA_025774025.1. NCBI lineage: Eukaryota > Metazoa > Chordata > Aves > Charadriiformes > Scolopacidae > Xenus > Xenus cinereus. The sequence continues at coordinate 414,635 of JAOXJK010000013.1, forward strand.
CAGTGCTGTCACAGGGGAAGGGTTTCGTGAGGTATACTCTTCAGAGGGGCAGTATCTCTCTGTGCCTCTGGCTTAATTTAGGATGGATTTTAGGTGGTTGCTCTTTGATTGGCCATCTTTTCACTGGAGCGTTATAGCTCAGAAATACCCAAATGTCATGTTTCTGCCACCCATCCAGAAACTATTTTAGGCCATTAGATATCACCTTATTCACCTGTATTTTATGGAAGGGAAGGCGATGGGAGGTGAAACATTTCACTTTGGCTTCGGCAAAACATTTGGGCTTAATTTGGGGATTTTTCTAGCAAATCCAGTTCTTCTACCCCGACTTATCTTATTTCAGTTGCTGAACCTATCTGCATGCTCCTGGCATTGGCAGGATGATCCCAGCCCTGGCCAGGCTTTGCTCCTCTTGGAAGTGGCTTGGTCAGCTGTGGCTGGCTGTGTTGCTGTACACATAGGGTCTTGGGGACACCAGACCCATGCCCCCCCACTGCCAGAGATGCCATCCTGTTCAAAGCCCAGGGTGCCTGTTTGCAGGCACTCGGGACGTGCTGTCACTTCTGGCAGTGCTGTGCTGGCAGTGGTTTTTGAGCCCTTGTCCCTTTGAGGAGAGGGAGCAGAGCTGAAATTGGGGAATTCTCCATTTCTGCTTCTCTGATGAAGGTCTGGGTTGTTCTAAAAGCACATGGAAGGGAACTGTGTCTGTGTCTTAAATAGGCACTGAGCATGGAAGAAACTTGTGCATGTGCCCTAGCGGCAGTGGAAGAGCTGAAAATAGGACTTGCGTCTTCCAACATGCTCAAGCACATTCCTCCTCCTGGGCCAACGCGTGCCAGAGAGAGTATGTAGCAAGTAGGGGTCTTTCCCACATTGGTGCCCTGGAAGGGAAGTGTGGAGGGGAGAGGTGGGTGTCTCACCAGGAAGGTTGCAGGTGGTTCTGACCTGTGCAGGACAAATGATCCAGGGCATTGGGTTTCTCCAGGGCCTCTCTTGTGGCCAGCTGTGCCTGGCTGCCCTCGGCCAGGGATCAGTGTTTGCAAGGTGTGACAGAGCTGTTCCAGTTCCTGCTGGTTGTTATGGTCTTCAGGGCCAGGCAAGCCTCCAAGGGGAGATTAGCTGTGACCATTTTCTGTGGGAATACCTGGCATCTGGGTTCAGTGTGGCAGTACACATTCCTATTCCTTGGGCCCATCTCTGCTGGATACCTTCTGCTGTCAGAACACAAGGCTGAGCCATAGCAGCAGGACAGATTCTTTTCTAGGCAGTTGGAGAGAAGGGAGTATCACTGCACTCAGCTTTGGGTTGGTGAAAGTCAGGCTGGCTCGAGGCAGAGGGGCTTTTATGCTGAAATTTGCTGACATCTCAACCCCCTGTTTGTTAGCACAAGGAAATCTGACTACTCTGCAAGTTGCTGGGTATTGTGTGCTCGACAGTTAGCCCAGCAAGCGGATGGTTGCTGGGACGTGTCTAGCTTTGTGGTGTCACCCTGGTATTCCAGGGTCATTTTGCAGCCAGGAGGACTTCAGGACAGATGGGCGAAGAACCTATAGACCCTGGAGGACCACAGAGCTGCAAGCCACTCAGTGCCTAATTCCTGCTGCAAGGCAGATGTTGGGACCCTTAGATGCTGTGTGGCAGGAGGCTGCTGGAGAGAAAGAAGCGAGAGTGCGTGACAAGGAGATGAGGAGGATGTTGAGGCTCTGGCTTAGTGGCAAGAGGTAGAGACACCATGCTAGTGATACCACATACCTCTTTTTTGGTTCAATCTGTCCCACTGCATCTCTGCCTAATTACAGTGCCAGACTAACAGACTCGCCAGCAGCAAGCTGATTCCAGCTCCAGTTACCCAAGAGATGACCCTTCAATGAGGGCTGCTCATCTCACCCTGTCAGAGCGGCTTCTAACCCCTGGGTTACCCCATTGCCTGGAACACAGAGGGGAACAACTTTTCCAGCTGACTTTAGTTTTTCAAGTGTCATCAAGCTGATGGATAGAAGTGTCCAGAAAAGGTAAAATAAGGTGTGATGAGCACAGGACACAACTGTCAGCATTCAGCCAGCTCAGCAGGTCAGTATGGAGAGAATGCTCTTGAAGTGCCCCTCACCCTGTGATGCTGGATTGGACAGTGGTATGGTCACTGCAGCACAAGATAGGCCTCAGCATAATTATCTGGAAAGCTGAGCTAATTAGCTGATTAACCATGGTGTAGGGAAGTGTCAGTATGTCTGCAGGGCCTCTCTGCTGGGGCACTCAGTTTCGAGGGCTGTGCTGGGTTCTGTAGTGGCATTGGTCTGCATGGCTGAGCTGTAGGTGTTCCCACCGAATGTGTTCCTTTGGAAGGTCTGCCCAAAGTGAGATGGGGATGCTGGGAAACCCTGTATTGTCCTGGAACCCCTGAGCCCGCTGGATGAGCTTTACCAGTTTGCCCGTGATGGCAGGTTGGTAGTTACAGGTAAGGATGGGTTTGAGAGGTCTCAAAACAGTTTATGGGTGTAGATGCTGGCTAGTAGGACAATGAAGAGGAGAAGGGCCTGGAGGGGAGTGTGCTGATTTGCGTCACTCTTGATTTACACTGCAGGTGGATCTCACCCAGTGGGCAGCTGGACCAACATTTTCATTTCCTCTGTCTGCTTTTAGTGTCAGTGGCTTCCAGGGGCACAGGCAAGGCAAGTGGATCAGGGACAACTGTACGTCTCAAGAAATATTATTGGCCAGGAAACTTTGAGATTAGCATTGTGACCAAAACCGTTTCCTGTAGTTTTCTGTGTCATGCTGTACCCTTTGCTTTTAGATATGTGCACAGCTGCGTGGTGCAGTGGCTAGGCACAAGAACTTGAGAGATGCAGCAAACACCAGGGACCGGGATAAAGGCAGCAAAAGATGATGGTTGTCTTCTTCTAACCAGATATCTACTGCACTCCCAGGGTATTGCAGAGTGGCAGGTTTGGACCATGCTGGGAAGAACAGAGAGTGGGGTCCCTGCGGTGAGAGCCTGGCTGTGGATGGGGTCCTGGAACCAGAGTTTGAATTCTTTTGGGGCTTCAGGAACATGATAGCTGAAGCTTGACCATGCAGTTGCAGTGCCCTGGCAGAGCAGCGATAGCAGCAGGAGCCTGGGAGCGACCACGTGCCTGTCCTAGGGCCTTCAGGGAAAAACAGCAAGTCACCCTATTTGTTCAGGGATGTCATAGGACCCAAACAGCACAGTTCCACCTTCTAAGGAGTGTGACAGAGCCAAGACTGAGTAATCCTATTACTACCAGCCCATGGCACTCCTGGGCTGTTACAGGACACTGGGGCACTGAGACTGCAGGACACCTGGAGATGTTAGCAGCTGGATGTTCTGCTAGAGGAGACCCTGGCTGAGGTGTCTGCTGTCTTGCCCCTAGATGCCTTCTAGTCAGGGAGACATGGCCCACCCATGAGCTGCTGTTCAGCAGCGTTTCCCTCACAGATGCTGAGTACAGAGAGCCATGGCCAGCACTGAAGGGTGATGCTTTGGTTAAGTGCCTACATGCAAGAGGGTCCTGATTCCCTGAAGGATGATGATGAGGAAACTACCATCTCTCCCATCCCCTCGTTATTCCTCCACTGCAGCATTTTAATTTGTGCCTACTCCCCATGTGTCCTGTGCCAGAGCCACCCCTCTCCAGCAGCTGAGTATCCAGGCCCTGGATTTCGTCCTGGCCCGTTCCCACTGTCCTGAGGGACCCAAGAAATGGGCAGCAACTGGGGGTGTGGAGAGGGTGAAGTTTGACTCTTCTCTCTCTGGTTCTCCATCCCAGTGGGAGATTGTTTCCCCATAGCCGGAGGGGTTTCCCCACACATAACCAGATAGGACAGCACAGAGGCTGGGCTGTACCTGCTTTTTCCTTCCTGTCTCCTCTTCTTAACAGTTTCTCTCAGACCCTTTGAAATCATCATCCTCCTGACCATCTTTGCCAACTGTGTTGCACTGGCCATCTACCTGCCGATGCCTGAGGATGACACTAACGTTGCCAACTCCAGCCTGGTAAGTGTCCCTCAGGGCTTGGTTCTGGGGCCAGTCTTGTTTAATATTTTTATTGATGATCTAGATAAGGGGATTGAGTGCACCCTCAGTAAGTTTGCAGATGACACCAAAAGTAGGTGGGAGTGTTGATCTGCTTGAGTGCCGGAAGGCTCTACAGAGGGACCTAGACAGGTTGGATCAATGGGCCAAGACCAATGGGATGAGGTTCAATAAGGCCAAGTGCCGGGTCCTGCATTTCAGTCACAACAACCCCAGGCAACGCTATAGGCTTGGGGAAGAGTGGCTGGAAAGCTGCCCAGCAGAAAAGGACCTGGGGGTGTTGGTGGACATCCGGCTGAACATGAGCCAGCAGTGTGCCCAGGTGGCCAAGAAGGCCAACGGCATCCTGGCTTGTGTCAGGAACAGGGTGGCCAGCAGGAGTAGGGCAGTGATGGTGCCTCTGTACTGGGTACTGGTGAGGCCTCACCTCGGGTGCTGGGTTCAGTTCTGGGCCCCTCACCACAAGAAGGACATTGAGCTGCTGGAGTGTGTCCAGAGGAGAGCCACCAAGCTGGTGAGGGGTCTAGAGAACAAGTCTAGAGAACGAGGAGAGGCTGAGGGAGCTGGGCACGTTTAGTTTGGAGAAGAGGAGGCTGAGGAGGGACCTCATTGTCCTGTACAACTACCTGAAAGGAGGTTGTGGAGAGGTGGGTGTTGGCCTCTTCTCCCGAGGGAATAATGACAGGACCAGAGGAAATGGTCTGAAGTTGCGGCAGGGGAGGTTTAGATTAGATCTGAGGAAGAATTACTTTACTGAGAGAGTGGCCAGGCACTGGAACGGTCTGCCCAGGGAGGTGGTGGAGTCACCATCCCTGGAGGTATTTAAGAGGCGTGTAGATGTGGCACTTCAGGGCATGGTCTAGTGCCCGAGATTGGGGGGTTTCTGTGTATGTGTATGATTGGACTCGGTGATCTCAGAGGTCCTTTCCACCCATGATGATTCTGTGATTCTGTGTGATTCTGTGGTCTCTGAGCTGTGGCTGAACATGACTCTGCATAGACATAATATTTGGGAAAATTATGAAGCAAAACACAGAGAGTGAAGCTAGCCTAAGTGAAAAGATAGTTCTGGAGACACTTTCCATTTTCCATGGAGCCTTAATGGCTCCACTGTAAGGCTTACCCCCTTCCCAGAACTCTGCCTATTCTCTTTCCCCACCAAATCCTCATGCTACCCCTCTTGCACCCTGCCAGCTCCCCAGCCTGGCTCCCCGCCCCCTTGGAGCCACTTGTAGTGGATCTTGCAGTGACAGACTGCACGGAGTCTCCCCAAACCTCCAACCCCCAGGTCTCTGGACACACTTGCTGTGACCTGTGAGGGGTACCCAACTCCTCCAGCTCCTCAGGCTTCATTCTGCTGAAAGCCTTCCCCTCGGACATGGAGCCCTTTCACAGAGCAGGTGAGTGAGAGTCGGAGGAGGGAAGCCTCTGCCTCTGGAAACGTATGAGAGGGAATTGGTTGCCTGTGAGAAGGAGGAGCAGGCACTGCAGGCAGCAGCGATGGCAGCAGAGGCAAGCTGCAGGCACGTTTTCACTGAGGATGTGCTGATGCACTGGAGCTCTGCCCCCTCAGCCCACAGTCCCTCCTTCCAACAGCTGCTGGGGGACCAACCATCAGGAGCTCGTGCACCTTGGGGGTAGGTAGGGTCCCCAGCTTTCTTCCTGCAGTTCGGAAACTCTCTGCTATAGACCAGGCTTCCTTGAGCCTGACGCCTTCCCCTGCTTGGCAAAGTGCAGCAGCCTTCTCCGTGCTTCCCCTGCCTGAGTCATCAGCTCCATGGTTATTGTCTGCGCATCCCAGCGACCGAGGTCCCCACTGCTCCGGTTTGCGGTCAGCTCCTTTTGTGTCTTGTAAATGATATATGCATGGCAGCGCCTGTGCTCCCGGGACCCCCCACGAGATCCCGCTCTCAAAGGCTCATTTCGACCTTGTTAAATAAATCAAACTGAATAGAAAACATATTTAATCCGGTACCTTCATCAGTTAGAGAACAGACAGAAAAACTGGTTGGAACAGACACATTCTGGGCACTGCTGCGTTTTTAAATGGAGAACAGAGCTGTGCAAGGAAGGACTGGAGGCTGCAGCCGTACGAGGCAGGACCTACAGGACCCCCCCGCCCCAGCAGCAGACCTTTCAATGCCACATAAACCCTGTAAAATGGTGCAGCACCATGTAAGTGAGAGGTTGGGATGTTTACAGGCCAGGCTGTCAGAATGAATCCTTGCTCAGTGGTTGCTGCTTGCTCCTGGCAGAAATCCGGTATCGTTAGTACCTGACAACCTTCCTATGTTGTGGGAGCCCATCTCTGCTCCTTTGGGACACCCATAAACTCTGCCGCACTCCATCACAGCCTGGCTTCTCCTTATAATTTGCCAAAAATGGGCATTTCTAGGACACGCTTATTTTTCCAAATTAAAAATCTGACCTTAACAGATGAATCCCACGATAGGTCATTGCCCTCTTCTGTGCACACTTGAGCATCTCCTTCTTGCGTGTCTCCATTTAGGGGATGGGTGCACAGCTCCAGGCCGGCTGGAGTCAGAAATGTGGTCTGGGTCCTTTCCTGTTCCCCTCCCCTCCTTTCATTTATTACAGGCACTTGCTGTATCTCATCATCCAGACTGTGCTGGGGAAGGGCACACACTCACCGCACGAATTAGTCACTACCAGGAGAGCAAGGTTTATGCTGATGCTACACAACAGAAATATGGCACCTACTGGTGCAGCTACTTTTCATACTCTGGACTAATCAGGCAGCTCTTCCCAGCTCAAGCTCAATCCCAAGCCATGACCTTGATACAAGTCATCTGGGTAAAGCAGTCTGGCCGGTGCCGGGCAGGAGGTCAAACTAAATGGTGACGATGGCCCCCTTGGGCTTTCAGACTACCAATTAAATCATTTCCAGTGCTTGATTTGGCCACAGTAACCAGCACAACTAGCAGCAGTGGTAATTACATTTACTGGCAGCTTGATGAGATGCCAGCACAGGACAGGTGGAAATGCAAGTCCTTATCGGAGGCTGCACAAAGTCTCCCCCCAGAGCACCGCAGTAACGTCCCGCACTGCACTGGGACTGAAATAGTCAGAAAATGTCCCATCTCCAGCTTCTAATCTTTCTGCATCTTCAGGTTTATTAGCTCCAAATTTGTGGTGTTTTGTGGCTTATGGAAGAATTTATAGTACTATATAATTTTTTTTTGGCTTCCTGTGTGAAACCACTAATAGTCCCTAACAGGCAGAAAATTGACCTGAGACTCTTCCCCTCCTTCTCTCCTTTTGGCCCGATTGAAGATATTAATAGTTCCAGGCTGCATGTTGTCAGCTTCAAATCACCCTGGCAGTTAAAGCCGAAAATAACTGTGCCTTTGATGTCAATTTGCTTTTATTTCTAGATAAACAACAGGGTTGGTTAAGATCTTCCAAATATGAAGCTATAGGCTCACCCTAGAAATAACAACAGTGGAAAGCCAGCCAGTTCATTGTGTCTTGGGCAGACTGGGTGACCTTAAGAGGTTTTCATTTTAACTAGAAGAACAGACAAGGCTCCTTGCGACATCCCAGTGAGATGCCTAGAGCTGGTAACTTGGAGCCCACCTAAGGAAAGTGATTTTGTTATAATCATTTTCTTGCACATCATCTCTGAACCTCTTGGCTGGATGATTTTCTTCCAAAAGCCTTTGAAAATGGGCAAAACTCTCTTCCTTATGCCATGCCCATTATTTCTTTTTTTGTTATGGGGCTTCTCTGTTGTTTTGGAATAGCCAAATGGTGCATTGGCATTTTTCTACCAGGTAATGCTGCCATTGGATCCACTTTCCCAGGTGTGCCAAAAAGGGCAGCACCCCACAGCTGGGAGAGCCCATATGTAGTGTGCAAAGCCTCGTGTCAGACCCCAGAGCCGGGACAGCTGAGACCCCACAAGTGCCAGGTCCAGATCCCTTGGGCCAAGAAGCCTCCCTGGCCAGCCCCACAGCCACCTCAGCCCATGTGCCACAGCAGGGCAGTCAGGTTAGTATTACCTGGTGAAAAGTTTGGCTTTTTGCAGCTTTCCCAAAACTGGAAGCTTTGGGAAAATGTCCAAGTGTGGAGCTGGAACCAGCAAAGCATTGCCCAAGCAGCCCAGATAAGGCACGGAGAGAAAGGGGACTCTTGGAGGCATTTTCTATGTCATGTCCATTTTCTGTATCCACCCAGCACCTGGAAAGGGGTTGGAAATGTACAGTTCACTGACATGCTCAGTGGAGGAGATTTTATTGTCACTGAAATTAAAATGCAAAATCCTCCTGGGCCCAGACTCCTTCCCATCTGCATTGATACTATGCTGGGAGAGAAGCTCTGGAGACCCCCCACCAGGTGCACAGCCTGGGCCAAATTCAGCATGGGAGACCAGGCAGAGAGAAACAATGTCTTGGAAGAATGTAGCCCTGCTGATATCGGACATCTGTGAAAAGACCCAAGGACTGAATTTCACTAAATGACCAGAAACTTTTCCAGTGCCACGAACATCCACAACCTCCCCTGCAGTGAAGGTCGGAGACTGTTTCTGGTTCGTTGCTTGAACCAGAGCCTGGCTAAAGTTCTGGGAAGGAGGAAGACAGAGAGAAGCCACTCTTGTGTCCTGGTTTGGGTCTAGGCTTTGGTAAGAGCTGCCCCACTGCAAGGAAGAGATGATGCCTGGGGACCATCTCAGGAACTGGCTTCTTCCAGCCTCCTCCAGCCAGGTGAACCCCCGGCAATGGGTACAGGCCAGCACTGGAGGCAAGTCAGGGCAGTGAGCAAGTGTCACAGGGACGCAGAGCAGTCAGCTGCAAGCATCACCCAGGGGAGATGTTAAGCAGCACAATTGGTTTTGTTTTCCAGGAGGGAGGCTCACCTCACCAAAAACCAGGAAGCACCAGCAGGAGCGAGCACGGGCACATAGTCTCTCCTGAAGAGACTGGGACTGCTGGCAGCCAGGCTGGAGCAGCATGACTACACCTGGTTGCATTTCCACTTTCCAACAAGCCCAGTATATGCCAGCATTCAGAGACAGCTTTTTTTTACCCAGAGGGAGCTGCTGAACACAATGCTCTTTGTATCTGTCAAGTGCAGGAGGGAGGGAGGCACTGAGGTGCTGCCAGGACTGGGAAAGGTGTGTGTTCGCTCCGGAAGAACTGATCTTGTACATACTTGCACACACACGGAGGTACAAACAAAATGTTCATCTGCTGATGAAAGACCAGCCTGCTTGGAAGAGACATGGGCTGGAAAGGAAATGCATTTTTAGAGAAAGAGAGGAGCAAATATTACAGCACACTGAATGATTCCTTGTAAATAATGTTGGTTACAGCTCTAAGCTCCTTTTTTTTCTGTTAGTAGCTCACAGGTGAGCCAAGCCTCCTCTCTGCTGGGCAATATTTTCCATGTCAGCTGCTCTCAGACGCATTGGGTATCACAGGAGAGAAGCTCAATCCCACTCCATCGCATAGAGTTTCCCCCAGCATCGGGGATGTGACGGCAGTGGGCTGTGTCACCTGGGGACGGGGCTCCCCGAGCCTCTCCTCCAGGGCTGTCCCTCGGCATTGCACAGGCTGGGCTCAGCCCCTCAGCCCGTGGGACAAGGGAGGGAAGCGGTACAGGAGGACACCCAGCCTTGAGTCACCTCTGCAGCTTCTGCGCTGCTGTGAAACCTCACTGTAACCTTGGAAAGTCACTGCAGGGTGAGACTTTTAAAGGTAGTAAGTACCGTAAGCATAGACAGAGATTTGGGACTGTCAGTCACCTCAGGCTGCTAATGCCCTCTGATTTCAGTCAGTGCAGTGATGTGAAGGTTAATGGGATTTGACTGATGCTTTCAAAACGCCCAGCAGTGTCCTGTTTGCAGTTCTAATCACTCATTCTCTTTGGAAATCTGCTCCTGTGCCTCTCTGAGCTTTGGTGAAGAGATGTGCATTGTAAAAGTCCTGCCCTGCCTTCCCTGTGTAACGGGGCCTGTACAACTTGAGGCATTCAGCCCTGACAGGGGTGGATGCCCAACAGATATCTTGGGAAAAATTGGCTGAGAGTATCCAAGGAGCTGATAACAAGCTACACATGCCTTGCAAAGAGTGAGGTGTATGAGCAGTCATGTGTTGAGCTATTAATTCTTAGACTGATCATCTTGGGCAAAAGCAGAGAAGACTGGGAAAAATCACTGATCTGCTTGGACCCAGAAGAGAACTGAGTGTGTCAGAGCAAGGAGGTGCAGAGCTCTCATATCTAATATATATGAGCTGGTGTGAGGAGGGAACACATCGCTTCTGTCTTGGTCCTGGGGACGTGCACAGCAGCTTTGTCTGTGCCGGGACTCTGCCGATGAGTTGCAGGTTGGACACATGGGGAGGCAGAGCTTGTGATCCTGTCACCAGCCCTGTGTTCCTCTCAGACTGACTGCTGGTTATTGAACTATGTGAACTCTTTCCATACCCTGGGGTGTAGGTCCTACAGGAGCAGGATTCGTTTGCTCAAATCCATACATGTAGTACAGGCAGCCAGACTCCCTCTGTAACTGGAGCAGAGAAAATAGTCGGGGGTGTGGGGAGGCAAACCCTGCCATAGCAGGACCTGCTGCATCCCCTGCGCTGCAAAGAGAATCCAGCAACAAGGTCTAATATGGAGCTTTTCGGGGCTGCACAAGATAAAACCCACTCAGGCCAACCTCATGTCCTACGGAACTACAAGACAGGGGTCAAAATCAGAAGAAAGGTGTGGAATAAGTCATATAAGCCTGGAGTCCTGGAAGGCACAAGGGAAGACCAATTTGGAGAGACTCTCTGGGGTGATTTACTGTGTAAACACCTACAGGGCAAAGCTGAGACAGTGCTGTAGAGTAATTCCTAAGCAGGGACACTGGTAAAGGAGAAGACTATGAAAGTGAGAGGGGGGCCAAGAGAGATCATAATGTAATTACCATGCATGGGCCCAGAGGATGAGAATTACAAGGTAATTGGGCAGCAACTCATTGCTGTGTAAATGCACAGTTATTTCTGTTCCGTAAACCACAATCCAGGTTACATGGTAATTACTTTGAGGTCCATTAAGTGTAATTATACAGTAATCTCCAGGAGCCAGTAATTACCCTCATGTACCAAAGTATCTACCACTTAAAACTCAGTGAGTTTCATGCAGGTAGGAAGCAGTTGCATGGTTTTCAGACTTCCGTGTCTTGGTCTGTGGGATGGCCAGGATGGGGTCAAATTATACCGTTTCAGCTGGAACCGCCTTTCAAAGGAGAGCATTGGGAATGCTAGAGGAGGACTGCTTCACAAATAAATCCCAGCCAGTCTCCATGGGCCCCCTCCCATCAACAGCAGGATTGGTACCCCCAGACAGCTGTTCCTCCTGGGCTCCCAGCAGTGCCCCATGGCTCAAATAAATCTTTTTCTGGAGGTGCCAGCCCACCCTTGGAAAGCAGATACAGCCCACAAAGTTTCATTCAGGCTCATATGTCTTGTCTGGTTGCCAGGTTGTCAGGGCAGGTAAACTCCATACTTGTCACTATGATCAACATATATTTTACTTAATTTATTATACTGAAAATTAAAATTAACACTCTACACTGTCAATATCTCTTGCACTGATGTGCACCTCTGGCTCACAGTTTCCAATGTGGGGTTCACCCCAAGCATCAGAAGAAGACCTGGGCCTTCCTACAGCACACTCTCCCCACTGGTTCCAGTCACAGCATGTCCTAGCGGCAGGGAGCACTGGTGTCCCCAGGACAAGAACCAAGGGTCGGTCCCCTGATCCCCACTGCACTGCATGGTGAGGGGGCCCAGAGAAAGCCCTTCCATGGGGCCCACACAACTGAAGCTGCTGTTGTGTTTCTTGGCCTTCATAACACCCCATTTGGACCTGGAAAGGCAGGAAAAGTGACTCACAGTCAATGCCCCTGGGGATGAGTCCCAGGGAGAGGGGGCTGGGGCACTCTGGGGATGCAAGGCAGCAACAAGGCAGCAACAAGGCAGCCAGCTCCAGGCATGGAGGGACTTGGGGGGAAGGAGTCCAGATGGCAACAGACATGGCTTGGACTCGCTCTTGCCTGACAGTGCTCCTAGCAGGGAATATTTCTGCTGCAGGAATGTGTGAGATTTTGTTTCCAGGCAGTTTCTGGATCTGCACAGTAGGAAAAACCTGTGTCTATGCTTAACAACCAAGTTTCCATGCCTTCAAAGCACAGATACACTCAGTTGAGTTCCTACAGACACATTAATGAATGTTTTTCCCTTCTCTGTCTTTCAGGGATCTAAACTACAATGAGCTGCTGGAATTCCCTGGAGCTATCAGGACACTGGGCCGACTGCAGGAGCTGTGAGATTTTCTATTTATTTCTTCTCAAAAGCATTGCCCAATGGAGAGCAACCAATGAAGTGTCGCATGCGCTCTGACTTGGGGAGACCACTCATTTCAAGCCTTTCTTTTATATTTCCCAGTCCTCTGCACCACGCACATAAAACCAGTTTATCCCTTCAATTTTCATCAGCTCTAATCACCTCAACAGCAGCCTCTGCACCATGGCTGGTGGAGGAGAATGGGAGATCCCCCATCGGGCTTGGAGCAGGTTCCTCCTACAGCTCTTCATTCTCATGTGGCATCCGATGAACTCAAAGTCCATCTGATCTCCAGCTACTTGTAATGTCCATTCCCCAGCTTAGGACCACAATTGTGGAGTTACCCGTGTTATTGTAAGGCCATGGCTTCTGCAGGCCCTGTGCCACCTCCTCTGACGTGCAGAAACTGTTTGGTCTCCCTTAGGACAAATTTATAATAGAGAATTACAAAAGTTTATGACCATTTTAGTGGTTATCTCTCTCTCCTCTAATCAGTCAGCCTGTGAGTCAGTAAAAATGGGAAACCATCCCCATGAAGGCAAAAGCCCCAAGATGGGATCAAGTTGAGTTGATGTGGATCCACAGTTCCTGTGAACCCTAAGATTGTGTCATACTGGTGACAGGATGGGGTGGGACAAAAGCAGCTGCTTTGGTGTTTCTGGGAGGCTTGGAGTAAAAATCTGACACTACCTTTTTCTTTTACTGTAAGAATTTCCTGTCAAGGAGATTTCTCAGATAGACCAGATACCATCATTACTCTGACATTCAAAATGAGAATAAAATCCTTAATCCACTTTGCGATAGCTTTTGAAATGCCCATCACTAAATAAGAGGTGCATTTCAAACAGCCATCTAACTAATCACTCACACAGACTCCTCTGGGATTGAACTACCCAGGCATCACCCAGCACCAGTCTTGGTCCTTGACACAGGATCCCGTGGCTGCCTTTAATGTACAGGAGACCAGACTGTGGCCACAGAGCTCTCTTCTGCTGCAAAAGCTTGAAGATAGCAATTTTCTCAAGCTTAACCAAAAATATCACAGCTAGATCTACAAATACTTTGAAGTCCTATGGACCAGTAATTCACGGTAGGCTGCATTCTGGTTTACATCTGTGGAGCTATAATGGAGACAATCCATAAAAATTGTAATTTCTGGAAGATATAAAATAAGTGTGTGTTGTTTGCTCCTATTTCCTGACCTGTAACGTGTTAAACCTTAAGTCCTTTATTCTTGGTGAGCTTCAGTGGAGTGAGATATGGAGCACCATGCCATACACAGAGTAAATGCAGCGGAATGAGGGCTCTGTCCTGCCAAAGGACAGACCTTGTTCACTTGCTGGGAACTCACTTCCTCACTTCCCATTTTATGGGTGTTTTGAAGGCTCTCTGCCTTTAAAAAGTGTTGAGGAAAGAAGGTGTCTCCAAGCCTTTCTCATCCATTAACATCAAGATATTTGTTTCTCCCGACAGCGGTTTTCATAACAACAACATCAAAGCTATTCCAGAGAACGCATTTGTTGGGAATCCCCTCCTCCAAACAATGTAAGAAAATTAAACAATGTTTCCTAAATCCTTACATCCCCCTAAAAGGGGCATTTCATGGTGTCTTTCATTGAGATTTCTGCCAGTTGTCAGCACAACCACAATTTGATGTTTATTCTATATGGGCCAACACAAGCTGAAATTACCTCCTTCTCAGCTGCACCTCAGGTTTTTTTTGCCACGGGTTCTCCTTTCCCTGCAGCTGAATTTTGCTGCGGTACTGGGTGATAACAGAGAAGGAACAATATATGGGTGGTCTGCATGGAAATCTTGCTGTGCATAACAGGATTTTCTAAGCCCTGTTTGACATCTGCCTGTGTTTATTCCTTGTGTTCAGACAAGCTGGTAGCCAGCTACAGTACTAGCTACATGTGTTGGGGAGCAGGGACACCAGATCATTCTGTGTCTACCCCAGACTCATGGACACAAAGTTCTGCAGATAAATGCATCCAGTTGTCAGCTCATTTCCCCTCTGACCCAGACACAGGTAGAGATTTTTGGACAGTTCTTCCCTGAACCACACTGATATTGGAAATCAGGGCAAGTGATAAAAGCTCTACTTGGCCAGTCTGGGACCTAAGCTATAGAAATACCAGTATCTGGAAAGCCATGGTGACACTGGGTGAGAACAGTCACTGCTCCAGTCAAAACAAACCAACCCCATCCCCATCGATCTTCCTTGGGCACCATCCTTGGAGTTGCATGGGAATGGGACACATCCAGAATACTCATGTCTCCATTGGATCTGCCCATTTAAAGTCTTTCACATTTGGTGGGGGAAAAGTGCTTCTTGCAGGACATGATTCAACTCCTAAAGCTCACTTCTTTCCACTGACTGTGACAAGTAGGAAAGGTGCTGGTGCTGGGAATATATAAAGATCAGAAGAGGTGTCATCAAGTACGAGGTGTTTCCCAGCAGGTTTACAACACTATAGCAGGGTTGAAGGAGGGCTTTGCATCTTCCTGCCTGATTCAGCAGGATCCTAAAGGGCTCTTTCACAGCACAACACCTCATTTGTATCAATGTTTGGCCAAAACAGGCGAGTGGGAGAGCCTGGGTTATCTGGAAAACAAGGGTTCCTCACAGGATAGCCAGCACCCATTACATAGCTCGGTACTAGTTGTTCCAAGGCTCTTGACCTGTAATAGCATCTTCATGTCCAGCAGAATTCGACCAATTATTTGTTTCTTTTGCAGCCATTTTTATGACAATCCCATCCAGTTTGTTGGACAGTCTGCTTTCCAGTACTTGCCAAAGCTCCACACTCTGTAAGTTCACCAAGCACATCCTCAGAGAGGTAACACATCCAAGCTCTATGCCCTGTGAGCTGGACAGCTTAGTGGCCTTCACCCTTTCACTTTTCTAGAGCTCTTGTGCCAATAGAAGACCATGATGCCAATCTTCTGGCCAGCTCCAAAGGCAGTGAGCCAAGGAGTAGACACTGCAGATGTTTTCTACCAAGGAAGAATAATTTTTAAAAGGGCATTTTGGAGCTGACAGGCACTGGAGTCTTCTGGGGTCTCCACAGCTGCATCAGCACCAGCAAACACCACAGTGAAAAGGGCCACCATGATGATTGCTGCTTGCTGCTCAAGCAAGCCCTGCACTGTTGTGTGGTTACCCAAACACAAGGCCACTGAAGGTATCTGCCTTCCTCCACAAGATGTAGAAGTGGAGGAACACATGTCCCATAACACCAACACCATGGCACAAATAATTTTACTGGGCAGTGACTTGTGACTGCTTCCTTCACAAGTATGGTCCTAAAACCTGCTCCAGGGCCACCACCATGTGGTGGGCACCATCTGGACCAGAATGGCTGGCCTGAACTGGCTGGCTTTTCAGCTAACCTGTTGTGGCACAGCACTAAATATTGAAGCAGAGGCAACCTCAAAATCTCTATTTATAAGCCTTACCCAGCCTCTCGCTGCAGTAATGCACACTCAGGCAAATAAAGTAAATCCTTCAAATACCCATGCATTCCTTCCGATACCCATACGCTCCAAATACATAGACTCTGGGAGGCTTGGGTGGGATGCCCTGCTTACATTCTCCATGGTAATTGTTTGGGATTTTTTATTTAATTTGGATAGAGATCATGCCAAGAATGTCAGTGGTTAGGGGAGGGTCTGAGCTTGCCAAGCCTCCATACATAGAAATGCCCAGCTCTGGCTCACTGTATCTGTGCTGCGTGAAACATCTGCTCCACTGCCCATCCAGCAGTGATGCTCTGATGACAGGGGCACCTTTGGATCTTGCCCATGGATCACCCCATTTGGGTGTGAGGAAGCAGTATTGCCACTGTGGCTGATGGGTCTGGGACTTTGTGCAGCTGCCCTTGCTTCTGCATCCTCTGTCCACCTCACTTCACCCTCTGCTCTCTGCAGGTCGCTCAACGGCGCAACGGACATCAGAGAATTCCCAGACCTTAAAGGCACCACCAGCCTAGAAGTTTTGTGAGTAGCAACGCTCTCCCTTTTACCCTGCTATTTGTGCTCTTTCTCTTTCAAGGTGGTCCAGGCTGTTTCAGCAAGGACAACTTCCACAGTGCTGTGCAGTTGGTTGTCTTCAATTCTGCCTCTCCCTGGTCACTCACCTCTCTGCTTCGTTTCACCCTTGTGGCTCCTGAAATCAGCTTTCCTCTCTGTGAGTTGTTCTCTCGGTACTGTTGAGCATGCTCCAATCTTTTTCTGATTTTTTTTCTTCCTTTACTTCTGCATCTTGAAGGAACAAGCCTTTTTGGTGCAGTGCTTCAGTGTGGTCTGCTCAGACACAGTGTCGCTGCCCATCCTGGGACCAGCACTGGTAGGGCAGTGCAGAAAAAATCTGCTGTGTTCATCACACATCTCCCCACCCAGGCTGGGGGCTCCTGGAACTGGTCTGGTACCATCCTCACACCACGAGACCCAGGAGATCAGGAGCCTGCAGGACATGGCTGTCTCTGGCCACCCATGGTTGTCCTCACACTGCCCAAACAGGGAGCACAGCTGAGCACTCTGGCCCAAGAGTGTCACCTGGCCGTGCCCTGCCTTAGGGATCCAAGGACACACCATCCATCCTCATACATGGGTTTCTGAGGCAGTTGTGGCTCCAGCACATCCCCAGTTTGAGCAATGGGGAACTGGGATGGCAGAGCGTGTCACAGAGGGCACTGCCACCTGCCCTCCACGTGACCAAGGACAGCAGTGTATTCAGTACTCAGCAAAATCCCAGAATTTCTTGTAGGCACATTCACCTTTACCAGGTGCAGCAGCAGTGCCCGTTTCCAAGTCAGTTTTTGTTTGTCTCCAGGTATTTCTTTATCCCATTGATATTGTGTCTCCTGCCACCATCTAGGATTGCGGGTCACAGTCTGTGTGCTAGCTCTCAGTAACACCATTTCTTCTCTCTCCTCCACTCCTCTAGGACTTTGACCCGAGCAGGCATCCGTTTACTGCCCAGGGGGATGTGCCAGCAGCTGCCCAGCCTCCGAGTCCTGTGAGTAACACCTTTCTCTCTCCTGCCTGGTTTTTAGAGAAGTGCCATCAGAAACCAAATTCTCTTCTTGCCTAGTTCAGAGAGGGGACCAGCTATGGAAGACCCGTGATTCTTGTTCCCATTACCTTTTCCATGCAGAAAACACCACCTTCTTAGGCACTACCTTGACTTCTGTATGTTCTTGGACTCGTTTGCTTCATCCCAGCCTGATGCTCTGGACTCAGGGTTATAAGCTCTAAGGCACATCCACATTTGCCTCCTCCTTGCTCTGCACTAGTGGGACCTGTTTGCCTCATGGAAGGAGAGTAGAGAGGGTGCAAAGGGCAGTGGGAAAAAAACAGCCACAGCATTTCAGAGCTCCCATACAGCACAAAAGCCAGGGGTAAATCACATTTCACACAATGCTCTGCCACAGTGTTGGCTTACCACAGTAGGAGCTCCAGCAAGTGTTATTATCTGGAGGAAGGAACTTGTTCACATTCCTGGAGGGACATGTCTGACCTGATGGAGACCTGCAAGGCCACATGGCCACAGCCCCTCACATGGTGCAGCAGTGGCAGGTCAGGGTTTTGCTCAGACTCTCTGAGATGCTTTCACTCTACCTGCTTGGCAAGGCACTGAATGATGCTGAGCTGGGGGATGTGCTTTTTTCCTTAACTTAGTACATGATGAAATCAGCATCTCAGAAAAACTCCTGCATCTTCTCCAGTATCACATCCCTCATTCCTGAGATCCACAACCTTGTCTGCAGTCAGAGACATCCACAGGAAATGAGTCATGAGCCAGATTTATACAAGTTTACAGGAGGCTTGCCTCTCATCAGTTTTTATACAAGCAAGCTGAAAATGAAAACAAGTTTGTTCCGGGAAAGCAACAGGAGTGAATCCTTGATCACAGAAACCGGAAAGAAGAGAAAAACATGAAAATAAAAGAACACAATTTGTAACTTAGCAGATCACAACATTTTGGCTCCAGCTGTCCCTGTAGGGAAGTTCTCTCATCTTTAGACATCTGGACCGATTCAATGGACATCTTGCCACCAAAGTGTATGTATCCTTTAGAATGTCCCAGGTAGTAGGGTCCCAAGTGCTCTGTTTATGTTTGCAAGTTATCAGACTGTAAACCTTCGCAGCAGAGCCTGTTCTTCATGCCTGCCCCCTCCTTGTGGGAGAGTTTTATTGGGACACCCCACCTCGTTCCTTTTTCCTCTTCCCCAGTTAATTTTACTGACATTAATTTCATTGCTTTCAGAGTTTGGAGAAAGGGTATGTGGGCCAATATTTGTTCATGTTTACATCTCTCTTGCCTTTGTCCCCACAGAGACAGTAGTTGTTCTCACTGTTTTCCCCACTTTGCCAGCCCCTTGGCAGTTCATCAGGTTGACATTACAACTGTAACACATCTGAATACAGATGATACAGTTAATGACACATTTCTGGCATTCTACTGTTCACATCACACTGCAGATTTTCTGCAGAGACCTTGGACGGGGATGTAAGCTCATATTCAAATCCCTTAGTGCTCTTGGTCATGTTGGTTTTGAACCCGGCCAGACCAAACTCCTGGACAGCCCAGGAGACACCAAACAGGCTGGAAGAGACCCAGGCTTCCAGCTTGACCTCAGTCCAGTTGCTGTTTTCCAGGTTCACCTGGTACATGCAGTGCTCCTCCG
Organism: Xenus cinereus; assembly: GCA_025774025.1. Lineage (NCBI taxonomy): Eukaryota > Metazoa > Chordata > Aves > Charadriiformes > Scolopacidae > Xenus > Xenus cinereus. Next base: position 433,735 of record JAOXJK010000013.1, read on the forward strand.
CCACCATGAGATGTGTAAGAGCCACCACAGTGACATGAGGCCGTGCTGGGACACCAGTCGTGCATGGGCACTGAGCCCAGCACACCCAGGCAAGGCAGCCTTGCCAAGCTTGAGCTCAGCGTCAACCTGACATTATCCTGCTGCTTTTGTCCAGAGCTTCTGGGGCTCAGGGCACAGATTTGTCTTTCCTCTCAAGCACAAATAGCTGAAGCTTCCCTAAGCAGAGTTGAAGGCCCTTGATGCCACCAGTACCTTCATCCTGATGTGTCCACAATGCAGCTACAGTGACTGAGGGTCCAGGAAAAAGTGACTGATGCTGCAGCTCTTTCTCCATACTGGGTGAAGCCAGAGCCAAGCACAAACCTTTTGCTTGATTTTTTTTCTCCCTCCTCCTCCCCATCATGAAAAACTGGTGGAGAGGGGGTTGGCAAAAATAAATAAATAATTGAAATATTTAGCAGCAACTTATTGGCAGAAAGATGGAAACTGAGTTTGGAAAGTCGGTGGAGAGGCCACATACAAAACTTTATCCTGGGGCAAATTTCCCTTGAACAGCCACAAATCCAGCCTCTGCTGGTGGGGAGAAAAGCTGATTTTAAGCATTATTCCTTACCCAGTGCATTTCAGTTTTTATAAATTCACATTAAGCTGTGCCAGGATAGGTTTTTCTCTGGCTACCAGTTCACTCTACCCTGGACACTGACATGCCACTGGGCTGTGAAGCAGTGGGAACAGCAGTTTGCTGGGAATTGCTTTCAAGTAACAGCACTTGAAAGAATGGGGACCAGGAATTTCCACAGTCTGTAATGATCTGTACCTAATCCCTTCCTGTGCCACAACCCCTCCCCACAACCATGGGGAGGCCAGAAAAGGCTGAATTGAGAGCGGGCAATGGGCAGTTGGGTTTGTTGTGCCAGGAAGGAGGCAAGGCCACTGGCTGGCTGCTCCACTGGCCAAAACCTCCCCATGATCCACAAGAACATCTGCAGTTTTCGTGAGGGTCCCCATCCACAACAGCAGGATGGGAGCTCTGGCATGAGCACCCCTCTGCTTTGGCCACAGAAAAGCAGGGATGTGCATAGCAGAAGTTGGCACGGATGCATCTCACAGCTGACTTGGGGCTGGGGAAGAAAAGCCCACCCCAGCTGTGGAAGCAGCTCTGCCAGTCCGCAGCTTGTGCTGGAGGGAGCGGGGCTGGGTGAGCGGGTGAATCACCTTGCACAAAGATGCACGGAGCGAGCATCGGGTATGTGCAGAGCAGAGATCTCCATCGCCCGGGGTTACCACCCTCCACAGCTGTGCAAAATGGAAGTCAGGTCCTCCCCTTCTCCAGCAATACCTGCTTTCCAAGAGAGGGCTCAGGCGCACTCACTTTCGATCTCGTAACGTTTCTGTGCTGGTCCTTCCCCTGCAGAGAGCTGTCACACAACCAAATCGAAGACCTGCCCAGTTTCCACCGATGTCAGCAGTTGGAGGAGCTGTGAGTAAAGTGATGCTCTTACTTGCTCAGGGGGAAAGGGGCTGATTTGGGGATAGAGGCAGCTCCCAAACACAAAACTCAGCCTTCACCAAGCATGGGAGGGTTGGGTGTTATAAATCACTATTTGGACTGCGAGTGGACCAGAGCTCCATGCTTTGCCCATGTGTAAATACAGAACAGAAATACATCCCATGTGCATAGGAGCATGATTCACTCAGGTCTTTTCAGAGGTCCCAACCACAGCAAACAGAAGTAAGATGTGACAGCACTGAATTTTACTTTAGTAACTAGAGTCCCACTATGAGCTAATCAAGAATGGGGTTTATCTTTACCATAAATGTCTTCTGCTTCAAGGAGGGGTCCCATGACATGGGCGCAAAGCAGCTCTTACCCACACTGCTCAGGGCCAGCCCTTCCAAAGAGAAGACTGATGCCTTCCTCATGAAGAGCTTGAACTGTGTCTCCTCTGGGCCCTGGAAGGTGCCTCTGTTGCTCTGAGACAGTTATTCACATTCAGTTCAAACCATCTGGAGATCTGGCCCTACATTTAAAAGAACAGAAGTTCTTGGCCTTTTTGAGAAAAAAAAAAAAATAGACTCCATTATTTTTTACAGAATTCTGAAACATGGAAGAATAGATGTGTGGGAGCAGCATCCCCACAAAAATACACTGGAGAGGTTGCCCCCACTCTCAGCAGCAGCCCAGCCTGGATGGCCAGACCATATCATCCAGCCTTAGCAAAACCAGAGATCAGGACACTGTGTGAAAACACATGAAAATAAGAGTTACATACCCCTTGCTGCCTCTTCAGGAGCTCTGAGGACAAAGTTAGAGCTGGACATATTTTTATCTGAAGTATCCTCTGGAAAATGTTTGAAAAAAATAGAAATAACATCAAAAAATGACAAACTTTCACAATTCCAAACCTGTAGTTTCACCCATTGCGCCCAAATTTCTTCTTAAAATATTTTAATATTAATTCAGACTTATCATTAATATAAAAAGCACAGTAAATCCCTCTTTCAGACTACTTAAGTCAGACAGACTGTGCCTTAAATTAAGATTTTCTTACAAAATTAGTATTTGGTCCCTTAAGCCCAAAGCTATCACTCTGTAAGCCACACTCCCAGCACTCACCAGCATTCCTGCTGGAAAATACCTTGGAAAAAAGCCTGGTGGTGCATGGTGGTACAGCCTGGCATGGAAACACCTCAGGTGTACCAGTTGCTCTGCTGTAACTGCCAATGTGCACGTTCTTACCTGCAACACACAGGAAGTCCCTTGCAGCTAAACATCCCTAAATTCTATTTCATGAGCTTGCTCCGATGCCCCTTCCTCCCAAGCTCCACCTTTCCCACTCAGTGCTCCTCTACCTGAGACCCCTCCATCTGTGCACAGAGCCCTCACTTGAAATCTTGATTAGATGTACAAGGAATGCCATCTTGGTCACAGGGCGCATTGAGAAGCCAGCAGTAGAGCAGATATAAGACCCTCACGCCTCTGCCTCTGAAGCATGAATGTGTGGCCAAGTCCCAGCTGAGACATTACAGCCATCACGGGCAGGTCCCTGTGTGAGAGGAGCCAAGACCATTTCTGAGTCCGAAAGCAGGTCAGCTACCCAACAAACATCCTAGGGAGTTGTTGTAGGTAGAGCACCGGCAGCAGCTGTCTCCCTTGCATGGAGACACTGCTTCTGCAGGGCTGGGAATTCATGGTGGACATTTTGCAGGAATTTTAAAAAATATTCACCATAGTTCCACACTAGGGAAAAGAAAACTGAAAAAAACTCAGAATGTTTCCCACAAAGTGGATGCTTGGATCCATTCTAGGTGTCTCTGAAGGGGTATGGGGAGTGCACAGGTCAGACAGCAGAGACCGTGGCCAGCTGTTACCCTGCTCCCACCCCTACCCCAGGGAGTGCAGGAGGCTGATGAAAGGGAGACGTGCTGGGGCCGAGGCACTTTATGAAAACACCTGTGGAGGGCATGGATGGTGGGCTCAGCACAACATCCGAATTTTTATTCATGAAAATCTGAGATGCCTTCAGTCCTCAAAACCTCTTCATCATCACCAAGGCAAAGGACCTTTAGTCCTTCCTGAAGGGTCATGCAGAGCACTTTGCTGACTCACTGGCTCCAAACTCTGCTCTTCTGCTTTGGACACAGCAGTTTGCAAGCTTAGGGTGGAGCAGAGTGGGAAACCAGCATGGCTTTGGAGATAATGGGGCATCTTTAACCACTGCACATCAATAGCACTTTACTGTACCATGACAGCATCAAGAGGAGAGGCTGTCTGAGCCCTGGAGCTGTTTTGTTGCTCATCCTGTTTACCCTTTGACATGAGAGTAGGCCTCCCAAGCTTGAATGACAACTTCCACTGTGACAGTTTGTGTCTGCTGCCATGGGACAAAGATCCCTACAAAGTATGAATGCTGCCTTCAGCTATTTTCTCAAACCAGTCTCTGCTTTTCCAGTGGTCTCCAGCACAATAGGATCCATGAAATCAGAGCAGACACCTTTGTGCAGCTGATGGCCCTGCGCTCCATGTAAGTATTGTCTGGCGGGGGGGACGTTTCAGATTTTTGCTGGGGAAGGGGAACTGTGAACACCCAGCCAGGCTGATGGAGAGTTTCCCAACCCCACTTCCTCTGCCTCTGCTGGGGGGCTTTGCTGTCCAGTCCCTCTTCCACTTCCCCTTACAAAAGAACAGGGCACAGACCTTCTCCCTAGCTTTCCTTCTGCAGGCAGACACCTCCTGTAAATAAACTTAGTACCTGCCAGGATTGCTGCTCGCACACACGGACGCTCCGCACCAACACGCTCTAATAACACGCTGCAACTCCTCTGTGGCACAGCACATATTTCAGACACCTGCCTCCTCCATGCCCAAACAGACGTGGACCGGCGGCAGGGACTTACCATGGTGTGCGTGAGCTCTGGCACCCCTTTCCCAACACATGCCAGTCCTGGGCTGTGCCCTCCTGGAACATCCCTGCAGAACATCCCATTTGATTTGGGGCTCTCTCCCCACAGCCCAAAAGCATATGTTAGACATATTAAGTGCACACAAGCATACACGTATCATCATACACATGCACATATTGACAGGCGCAGTGACCTTGCAGTAGACAGCCTACTTAAGTGCTCAGCACCTTTGAGAAGCTATTAAGGCTCCACTGGACATGATTCCTCCTGTGATGTGTGGGAAGACCCTCCAAGCCTTTATTTACCGTTCTGTTAGGAAGTGAACTGAATCACATCAAAGCTTTTTCCCACGGTGCAGCAATTGAAGTGCCATTTGGTAGGCCAATGTTTCTGGAGATCCCACAAGTGCGACATACACCATGTTTTCAACTGCACAGGAACACTCTGTAACACTACAGACAGGCACACAAATACAAGCTTGTTGCTGCCACACTGCAGTCACATAGAGGCACAGATGAGCATGTAATCTCCAGCATTTGCCTTTGGGTATGTCCTGGATCCCCTCAGGTAGGATTCATTTCACCCAACTTTATCCTTCTGCAGTGAGACACACACATCTGAGCAGGCACCTGCAGCTCCCTTCAGAGCTGGAGACATGTAGATATATGTAGAAGATCGCTCGTATAGTCAGTCTTAGGAGAAGACACACTTCTTGATATGCTGGTTCCTCTGCTGATGACAGAGGGAGATGAGCTCTCCAGCTCAAATGGAGGCAGAGCAAGCATATTGAGGAGCCTCAGTGAGCCCTCCCCATACCAAACCAACTGTACATGACAGGAGACACTCTAAGACTACTTCGGTTCACCTTCCACACTGTTCCTGATCCTATCTGCCCTTGCCCAGGCACCCGCAGCATGACCACATCACGGGTGCTCTGGCACTAAGGCATAACCTGTCTACTGCTCTGAGGTTTATCATGTTAGCATAAAAGCTCCAAATTTACAGAAATGAACCCAAAAAGGAACCTTTCCCATTGGTATCATTAGAGGAGCTTCTGTGAGGCAAACTCCTCTACCCTCTGTTAGAATCCACCCAAATATAGACCCAAATTTGTTTGCCTCCAGAAAGCTGCAATGAGACAGAACTTGCTGCCAACCAAAGGGCTACAGATCCCACTTTTGTTCACACTGAAGCCCTTGTCCAGGCCAGTGTCAACAGCTCCACTGCCCTGCTCTTCACCCCTCTAACTGGCATGTCCTTTCCTTGCAGAGACCTGAGCTGGAATTATATCCAGTTTATTCACCCTGAAGCCTTTGTGACTCTGCGCTCGCTCACCAAGCTGTAAGTTGTAGTGATATTTCTTTCATAGTGGGCCGTGGACAGCAGGTACCTGAGGACCTCAGATGACTCCCCAAAGCTACACTTGACATTTAGATATCAGAAGGCTGTAGTGCTGAGGCGCGTGTCTCAGCACTGGCATGTGCAGACCAAGGTTTCCTATCAGTATTAAAGGGATGGTGAAAGTGCAGAAGTGGCCATCTTCAAGAAGCTCTCATCCTGAACACTTAAGCCTTCACTTTCTGAAGCTTTCATATTCACCTTAGATGCTTTATGAAAGATCAACATAGACCATTTCAGCAAGAGTCATCGCAGGCCATCTTTGCTGGCTCTGGAGGGGTCACCAGTCCCCATGCCATCACTAAGACTCTTGGGTATTTTATGGGCTGGGATCTGCAGTCATGCCTGACCTACTATGGGTGAAGTGGTGGGGGAAGAGATGCATAGGGCAGATATGTGCAGAGAGGTAGGTACCACACAGAGCTTTCAGTGCAGGCATTAACCTCTGCCCCTCATATTCCCCAGGGACTGAAGTATCAATCAATTTATCTCCAAAGGATCCTGGTCCCCATGCAGCACCCAGCCTCATTTCAGGTTCACCTTTGCAGGATCAAGCAAGGCAGGCAGCATGGCTCTCCAAGCATCTGCTTGGCTCAGATACCACTAGCAGCAAAACCCTGACCATGGTCTCCCTCTCTGCTTTCCCTTCATCAGGGACTTGACTGATAACCGACTGGTTACGCTGCCCCTGGATGGTTTGGGTGGACTGACCCATCTGAAGCTCCAAGGAAACCCAGCTCTCTCTGAGCCCTTCACTAAGGAGAGCTTCCCCAAAATGAGGTACTGGTGGTGTCGGCTCTCACTTCTGGCACCCAGCACAGCCTGTATTTGCTTATTGCGATCAGCCTCCTGCTTTCCTTTCTTATCTCATGCTTTCCTTCATCCTTTCAGACCAATAGGTTGAGGAAGCTTCATCTGCTGCTAATGCACCTCATCTTTTAAAGTCTTCCATGGGAGAGTGGTGATGCACTCATGGGCCCACCACCCCCGCCTCAAACACACACAAGTGGAAAGCATGGAGCAGGCCCAGCTCAGGGCTTCTCTCAATGGAAAACATTCCCAGAAGCCAGTCCTAGCTAATGACATCCAGCTTTCCTTCAGTAAACTCTGTTTGTGTGGTCATGTCTTGTCTGCTATGGATTAATGAGGAGCCTGAAGGGGTCAAACCAATCAAGATGAGGCTGCAAAAGGCTCGGAGCACGGTGCCGCATGGCAGGCTCTGGCTCTCCTGACCCTCCCTTAGTGGTGGGTCTCCAGTGTGGCACCTGCCCTCAGGTTGAGGGGCCCATGGTCCAGATGACCCAAATTCCCCAGAGGTGAAGCCGTCTTTTGTTTGGGTCTCCCGGGTAGTTTCCTTGGAGCCAAGGATACACGAGCTGATGCTCCCACTCACTTAGCACAGGATCCCAAAGCTTCTCAAACTCATACGCCCACTGCTGGGGTCACAGGCCACTGCACCAACATTGGGCTTAATAGCTCATGTCCGATGAAAAGTGTGGAGGGAGCTCCCACTTCAGTCTGCCTCAGCAGTGGTGTGTGCAGGGCTTTCTCTTCTGACTTTTTTGCCTCATCATAGCTGGGATCTGCTGCATGACTGGTTGCCAAACAGCAGGGGATCCCAGAAGTTTCTGGAGGGTTTTCTACACCCAAGATGGCAGTCTCTTGTGCAAAGCAGGTCAAGTTCAGCATTTTCAGGAACATTCCTCCTCTAAACTAGTTCCATTAACATCTGCAGAGCTGGTTTGGATTTGTACCAGAGAGACTGAATCTGCAGGAGTTGTTCATTCAACCACGCAAGGCAATGGACCCATTAACATTTCCTAAATTTTGGAGTACTGCCATGAAATAGTTTTATTCTTGGGGCATATGTCTGGAGGAATCATCGGAGAACAGTTCTTAGCCATCCTGGGAGAATCTGTACCTCCCCATCACCTTTCAATAATATGATTTAATTTGGAGCTTATAACAGGAAGCAAGCTTGTATACAGAGTTTCCACAGCCTCCCGGGGCTCAGCCAGAAATGTTTGGGAACTTAAAACAAAAGCATATTTTTAGAATATAGAGTTTCACCATATTTACTGATCTTGTCAGAAGACCTTAATTGTCTGGAAAACCTGAGGTCCCTTTGCCTTCATCAGCAGCGTTCCTGACTTCCAGCAAAGAAGCAGGAGTTTGCTGCCTTTGAAGAAAACGCAGCTGCTGACTGATAGCATGGTATTTCATCCAGATGACATTCAGTTGCTGTTTAATTAACCTTGTAATGCATGCTACAATTAACAACTAACAATCCTACTTTCAAGTAGAAATCAGACACATTAAAGTAACTTTCTGCACTTAGGAGAGCTGAGATTTCCCTGCCTGAGCTGGCAGGGGTGAGCCAGCCTCATGGAACTGGAGTTTGGAGGTGCCTCTCTGAACCTCAGCAACAAGCAAAGGGGACCTTGCACTTGCTCAAGGTCTCAGGAAGCTTCTCACCTTGAACAAAAGAATGGATGCCCAGCAAAAAATGGCTTTGGGGTAAAAAAAAATGAAGACTCTACATGCACATGGCATATTGCCAGAAGGCACAGGAAAGGCTAATTCAGTCCAGGGAGAACTGCAGAAAGGTTCTTAGGAATTATCCAGGAACTTTAGTGCAGTTTCCACTGCACTGGTGTTTGACAACATCCTATTGACAGACAGTGTCTTAAGCGCCAAAAGTGGGGCAGTGCAGAGACACCGTGGGGTGACTTAGGTCCATGCTCTGTCCTACATGGAGTCCTTTCCACCAGAGCAAAGTCCTGTTCCAGAGTCACCATCACATGATAGACTGGCTTTTATCACATGTGGAAATTAAGCAAAAAGTGCAAAGCAGTGGAGAGTCAGGTCATGGAAGTGACACATCTAAAAGTTCTCCTTTCCCCCTTTTCAGAGTCCTCGAGGTACCTTATGCCTACCAGTGCTGTGCCTACGGAAGCTGCAGCAGCTTCTTCAAGATGTCCAACCAATGGCAGACAGAAGACATGAGCCCTGAGGAGGACAATGCCCACAAGAGGACCATGGAATTGTTTCCAGGTCATGCTGATAATCACTGTAAGTAAACTGGGATGAATGGTGATCGATCCATGGGCAGGGCTGTGCTGTGAGCTATGATGTGGTCCTGCATTTGCAGGCATGGTCCCACTGCCAACCATGGAGTTACACCTGCCTCAGGGAAGGCAGACTGATCCTTCTCCAGCTACAGTAGCCAGCTGCTGTGAATGGGCTTCAATTAGTGTCACTGGAGAGAAACCTGATCTAGTGTGTCCAAAACTTCACAATCTAACAGAAAAATCTGGAAGTCCTCAACAGCACGGACACATTTGCTAATTTGGTCTTACTAACTGTAGAGGAAGGCCACCCAAGCCACTGGAAGGTGCCTGAGGTTACATGGGAGAGCTTCCAGGCTTGGTCATTTGACTTCTGGGCAGTACGGAGCCTTTGGTGGGACATCAGTCTTCGTTACTACAACATACAGAAGATGGACCCTAGGATTAATCTGAATAAGAGAATGAACTCAAAGAACTGGAATGTGCAGCTGGCTGGAGGTAGAGAGACCTGTGTCTGTGCTACTCCTGTGCACATACCCTGACACTACAGCAAAGGTCAGGGTTAGGTATAAACGAAAGAACACATTTGGGGACTATGATGAGCTCAACACAGCGCTACCCTATGAAGGGCAGAAATGGCTCCACAGTTGAAGATGAGCAGCACATCCTGTCCAAGAGTCAATTTATCCTCCAAAATGCACTTCTACATTGGCCTCCCTGAAATCTGTTGCACGAGGCCAGCAGAGAAGCACGCAAAGCACAACTCTTGCACCCACAGTCTCATAGCACAACAGCAGCTCCAGGCAGAAACCTGTTGCGAGCCCTTCATAAGGGAATCTCAGAATAGCATGAAGAAAAGCATGAGCCCCTTTGCTTCCTCTGTAGCTGCTGGAGAGTAGAAATAGCATTGCAGGACACAGCTTGGATGCTGCGTTTGTTTATATGTTTGTGTAAATACAGAGGCCACATGCACTTCCGAGCTCCAAGGGCAAAACCAGATGGTGCTGTGAGCATGTAGGAGATGGGGAAAGGGCTCAGTTCCTGGGGAACACTCCACTCACTTGCTCCCAGGAGCAGCGCGCACCCAGCCACAGCAGGGGCTCTGCAGAATCTGCTCCCACATCCTAAGCAGACAGGACTAGGTCTGGAGACAGACGTTGACCCAGAGCAGCTGGATGGGAGCCAGGATGACCCCAGAGACTTTAGGACACAGCCAGCGAGTGAGTCACAAGCCCTGCGTCCCTGCTCCTGCCGTCTGCCCTGCCCCGATCCTTCACAGACTAAGTTTTAACAGTGTACACAGTCCAGCCAGCGGCTAGCAAGCGTGATTCCTACCAGCATGATGTGGCTCCTGGAAGCATGGTAGACTGGGTGGTTACACTGGACAGACAGTACAGAAAAGCCATATGTTGCGGTGTTTGCTGCAGGAATTTCTTCTCGTCTGGGTCAGTTTTTCCATCATTAACGCAGACCATACTTCAATAGTCCTTGTGTATATCACTGCCTAGCAAATTACAGCATCCGTGAAAAGACCTGGCTTGCAGCCAGGGCCCATAGTACTGCTTACAGACCTGCACTTGCTGGGCACCAAAGCATTTGATGTCTCAAAGGACACTCTCTCCTGGCCCTCTCAGCAGACTAATCCGTACCACAGGCTCCCAGACCTCCAAACCAGTCTCAGCCTCAAGGACTACATGTATGTTCATGAGATATTAGGATGAGAGGGGAATGCTGCCTGATTCTAAGATGTGACAGATGAGACTATTAGCAGCTCATAAAGGCTCACATTTTCGGATGTTAAAGCACTGGGTTTGTCTTGAAATATCAAACCACAGAGGTGCAAATATGAAAAGCACAAGAACATCCTTCCTTACTACATGCAGCTTTTGCAGATGACTCTTAATGCCATTCGGCAATGCATGGTCTACCCTTGATGATACGGGTTTTGTGATATTGCCTTTTGACTTAACTAATTGTTGCTTTATTTCTGTCCCCGGTGTTTCCTTTCTGATGGCCACCAGTGGTATTCAGCTCTGTTAGATGAATCTTGTAACACTTCCTCCTTAAAGAGGAAAAGAACTCCCAGACATTCCTTCCATGCAAGAGATAAATTGGTCTCATTAAGAGAAAATAAGTCAGGGCTCTGCCCCTGCCAGGGACAGCCAGGCTTGTCAGGGTGCTTGGATGCTGTGGGAGAACTTGTGAGTGGGATGGGGCACACTTTCAGATAGCCATGTCCTCTCAGCCTTGTGTAGTGCTTCCAGCAAGGGACTGAGAAGCCCTAAACAAGTCTGCAGAACCTCACAGCTGGGTAGTGACAGGTGACTTGTCCCAGTCAGCCATGTAGGGATGAGAAATGGGCCCTGGGTGGCACAGGCCTGCTCCAGCAGCCAGGCAATGCTGCCTCCTGCTCCCAGCAGCCATCCTCAGCTGAGCCCAGCACTCAAGGGACCATTGGACTCCAGCCACAGGGTGCACGTGGTGCCACCGACCCTGAGGTCATCTCAGCTCTTTCCCATCCTCCCAGGACCCCTGATGCCTGGGAACCCCCTGGATACCACCCAAGTGTGTCCATTAACATCCAAGTAACAGCAACCTGAGGCCCAAAGTAGTGTGGTCAGTGCATGTATCATCACTCTGTCCCCTTGTCACAACAGATATTTAAGGTCCCATATCCAAAATTTTTGGTGCTTGGCATATGCCTCTTCAGATTATAAATGGCAGCGTTTAGCAGATACCCCCTGCCCCAAGTCTGTCCGGTGTGGCCAGGCAGCAGCCCAAAGGTGGCTCGGGGGCTTGTCACTCACACAGGACATCAACACAGCACTTCCCAGCAGCTGACTCCTGCCACCCTCCCAAAACTGGCTGCAGGGAGAGGACAGGCGAAGTGCAAGTACTACCATTGCCAAGGGCACTTCCATCACAAAGCCAGCACCCCCTCAGGGACCACTGGTTTGAGGATAGAAAGGGAGGTATTTACTTACGAGCATATGTTTGCAATAAGGGAACAAAGCTATAGAAAGTGAGAAGAGAACACACTTGTATGGTTATCCTTGAAAATAGGACACCACTTTACCCAGTCAAGCACCTCCATTAATTTGTAAAGCTCTTGCAACCACCTAGCAAACCCTGGAGAATCCTTAGAGTGACACTTCTCTCATTCAAGAAGGCTACTCAAATCCTCAAGAGGCACCTGTCCAGGCGCCTTGCAGCCACCCTAAATCTGAGGGAGAGAGCAATTATCTGCAAACCCCTCATGGGGACTGCCCTGGCTAAGGCAGACAATACAAAAGGGGAAGAAGCATCCAGCCCAGTGTTTTTTTGTTCTACCCATTCTCCACCAATTCTTCTCCTCTTCCTCACAGTTTGGTGTTGGTACAGCCTGCTGGGAACCATTTTCCATGGAAAGGGCACTACTAGCAAAGTAAGTTTTTTCCATGGGGCCTCAGAAAGTGGAGGTGGCTTAGCAAAATTTAAATAAATAAATAAATAAATAATACTTCAAAACCAATGCAGTCTGCCTTGCTAGAACACAACAGCCATTTCCTTTTCTCTACAGTTCCCAGGCTGGGAGAAGTGCTGATTTCCAGCAGAGAGAGGTGCATTTTCTGCTTTGAATCCCGATGTGCTGGCCAAGGATAGCTTGCAATTCACAGCTAGCTCGGTAGTCCCAGCAAAACAAAAGATCACTCCTTCACTTCATGCAGATGTTTAGTCTGTGCTTAAAACGAGCCTTTGTGCATTCTGGCCCTTTGAAGAGAAAAGGGATGGGACAGATCACACTTTAACATTACCATGGGTTGGGTGGCAGGGGGGCACAGAAAGTGCAAGTCTCTGCATTGTGACTGCACATCCCAGCCTCCGCTTTGGGGATGGAAAAGACACTGGAGATTTGTAAGACTATAAAATACAAGGAGGAAAAATTTTTCCATCCCACTGTGAGTGTTTTCTTGCCAGACTCCAAAGCAGCAGTAATATTTCAACTCTTACAGAGACAGATTTAAAAAATGGCATTTTTTTTCCAAAGTTCACTGAAGCCGAGAAAGCCACAATGCTTGTCAGGAGGCACTAAAGATAGCACGTTGTTTGTCATCATTCTTTAATCAAATAATCCCTGTTGTATTTTCAAACACAGGCAGGGAGCAGACCTCTTGAGAGGCACGGTATCTAAACAGATTAGGTGACTAAATCCCACTCATGTTAGCCATATCTTCAGCACTGTGGAAGTTCACCTTCCTGGCTGGTGTCTGGACACACACCTGGCATCAGCATCCATCCATACCATCCAAGGAAGAGTTCATCCCACAGCCAGAGCCAGCTCCCTGGCTATTGAGCTGTGGCAAGCTCAAAACACATCTTTTCCCATTCTTCCTGCCCACAGAAAACCCTCCAGAGACCTCCACTGGGAGCAGAAGGCTGTGCTGGTGCCAGGGGTGGGGATGGTGCAGCAGGACAGCAGCTGTCCTCACTGTGTCCCAGCACTGTGAACCAGTGGCAGTTTGAGAAGAGGAACAAGCAACAAAGCAGAAAAGCGTGTCTTGGATTAGATTAAGAGGATGCCATTCTCCTTGGTGATGACCTACACCTACAGGCCATGGAAAACACAGCTGAGGTCTCAGTCCCTTTCTCTTCCAGCAGCTTCTCCTCCAGTCAGGGAGTCTCTGCCTGACCCGCAGAGAGGCCAAGTCTGGCTCAGGGTGCAGCGTGATGGAGATGCTGACCCAGCAGGCTGGGCTCTGAGGGCAATGCAGTCTGGTTGCATAAACCCCACGGATCCAAAGTCTGCAGGCATGGGCGATCAGTCTGACTTTCAACAAATCAAGGACTGGGAGCCTCTGGGGTATAAACAAGGCATCGCAGTCCCAAGAAATCATAGGATATAAAGTACTGTAATAAATGTTGGGTTCTCTCATCTTTTTGCTTCTGAGCCGATTGGTGGTGGTGGTGGTGGTTGCTGATTAAGAATTTGTGCTGCAAGTAGAGGCTAATGAACAAAGCTCCAAAGCCCTTGTTGATGAACTAGCATTAGACAAGGCCTGCCCAGAAAGCTTCCATTTAGAAGATGCATTTGAAGGCTTTGTTTTCTGTAACCACATAGGCTAGAATATTTATTTTTAATAAAACGTGCTGGGAGGAGGCATCTGCAGTCACACAACTCTGGGATCTGGAGCTTCAAATGTTGGGAGTAACCTAAAAACAGAGAGGTTGGCCACATTGCAACCCACCAGCATTTACAAACCTTCTTCCTCTACGGCAGTGAGGGAGAACAAACTGCACAGGACAAACTGGCCACCAGCAGTTACTTTGAACTTGTGGGCTGGGAACTGGCTGGGAAGGTGTGTGTTGAGGACAGGCAGTGGGAAAAGCTTCTGGTCCAACTAGCCCTGATGGCCCTGCTCATTCTTCTTTGAGCACCATTTCTCTGTTGTTTTCTCCTCAGATGACCTCGATGCAGATGACCTCCAGCTGGATCTTGAGGAATCAAAGCTGCACCCCACTATTCAGTGCACCCCAAGCCCCGGTGAGCAATCAGAGAAACCTTTGCTTTGAATAAATCTGGGTTCCTTTGAGTTCCTCTAAATCCCCAGAATCCCACGACCCTTGCTGCAGTGTCTCACAGACGTGCAAGATCAGAAGCCTGAATGGTTGGGCTCTGGCCATTCTGGGGACAAGTGAGGGGCCTCCCATCTCCCACTCAGAGGTAGCTGCCCTCCAAGGAGAGGACAAGGTCATGGTATCCCTGAACAGGAATCCCAGGTATCACCAACTCCTCCATCCACCAACCTGCCTGCAGCAAGAGTCTGTGTCTCAAGAATTTCCTGTTCCCTTGCAAGACTTAGACTTTGCTCTGTCTTGGCCAGCCCAGAATACTACATGACAAGACCTTGTCTTTGTTCTCCTGATCGCACTTGCAAATTGCAGGGGTACCTCACTCTGTTTCCTGAGAAAAGGAGCAAAGGGAGATGCCAGCAGCCGCAGGCTGGCTGGGACACAAGGAAGCTGCCTTCTGGTTTTGCCCCGTTCACAGCTCAGTGGTGTCTTACACAGGCACAGTTGGAAACTGGAAAGGCCTGGCTCCATCCAGGCAGCTGTAGGACACCAGCAGAGACAGAGTTTTCGCCAGTTGTCCCACTGAGCTGCAAAATAGACAAAAGGAGCAAGATTTTAGCAGAGAGCATGCCGTGCTACCTGGGTACAGAGGTGCTGGCTCGCTGAGGAAAGCCTGCTCTAACACTTCATCTCATCTTGGCCATCTCCTCTGTGCAGAGGTCATTCATGCAGAAACAACAAGACACCACTTAGCCAAGGTCTTGAGTACAAGGGCAGAGGTTGGCAATTGTCAGAGCTGGACGCAGCATCCTGCATCTCTCACACGTCTCCACACCCTAACTCTAAGATCCAGGGGGCACAATCAGAAGGAGCAGTTAATGGCAGAGGGGCCTAAATGCCAGGCTGACACCAGGATTGTTAGTGGGTCTGGAGTCCCACAGAAATGTGGGGCATTATGGTCATGAGTTCCTTTGGACAAAGGCCCACTTGGAGCCCAGACTCTACCCCGTTGAACAGGATTCATCACAGCGCAGGTGTGGGACATGGGAGCAAAAAGGCTTTACCAGGCCCCGACCTTTTTATATTTTAGGAGCTCTGATAAGTTTCCCATTTCTCACATTTCACATACAACCTCTCCCTGCACCTCAATTCTGCCCTGGACAAGATCTGAGAGGAGGAGACAATGAGCATGCCAGAGGCAGCGCAGTGTGGGTACAAGAGCATAGGGGAGCTGGGACCGAGTCAAGAGGCAGCACTGATGCCATCCTGATGCAGAAGAGAATGTTGTAAGCTCCTTTCCAGCCCTCGGCATTCAATAGGCAAGGGGTTGGTGGGGCCAGAAGAGGGCTGTGACCTGGCCACCGCTGTGATCAGCACCACTAGAGCAGAGCGGTATAATCTGGGTTTAACTTCAGGGTTTGTTTTCTTCCAGGTCCCTTCAAGCCTTGCGATCACTTGTTTGAGAGCTGGATCATCCGCCTGGGAGTGTGGGTCATTGTTCTGGTCTCAGTGCTCTGCAATGGATTGGTCATTCTGGCTGTCTTTGCCTCTCCCAGCTACCTCTCTCCACTTAAGTTCATCATCGGCTCCATAGCTGGAGCCAACATGCTGACCGGCATTTACTGCAGCATGCTGGCTCTCGTCGATGCCCTGACCTACGGCCAGTTTGCCAGATACGGTGCCAGGTGGGAGACCGGCACCGGCTGCAGGGTGACGGGGTTCCTGTCGGTGTTTGCCTCCGAGGCTGCCATCTTTCTGCTGACGTTGGCGGCCATGCAGTGCAGCATTTCAGTCTCCTGTGTGCGGGGCTATGGAAAGTCACCCACCTTAGGCAAGGTCAAGGCTGCTGCCTTTTGCTGCCTGTTGCTGTCCTCTGTGGCTGCCGTTCTGCCTCTCTTCTCCATTGGGGAATATGGAGCATCCCCTCTCTGCCTCCCATACCCCATCCCAGATGGGAAACCCGCCACCCTGGGCTTCACTGTGGCCTTGGTGATGACAAACATGCTCTGCTTCCTGACTATCACGGGCACCTACATACAGCTCTACTGCAACCTGCTGAAGGGGGAGTTCAGCGCTGTCTGGGACTGTGCCATGGTCAAGCATGTGGCCTGGCTGATCTTCACCAACTGCCTCCTCTACTGCCCAGTGGCCTTCCTCACCTTCTCCTCCACACTCAACCTCCTCCTCATCACCCCAGAGGTCATCAAATCTGTCCTCCTTGTGGTCCTGCCCCTGCCCGCTTGCCTGAACCCCTTGCTCTACCTGCTCTTCAACCCCCACTTCAGAGATGACCTCCGCCTGCTGAGGCAGAAGGGCCAGGACAAGGGGCGATACCCCCAGTCCTGTGGGGCTGATGACATGGAGAAAAGTTCCTATGACTCCACCCAGGCTCTAGTGAGCTTCTCCGACATTGACCACATATTCGAGACACCCGATTCCCTGGGAGTGCACCCCATACTCAACAGTTACAGCTTCCCCTCCATGACGCTTGTCCCCTGCCAGCAAAGGGTGGGCACCAGGGGGAAGGAGAGGGGCTTCTCTGAGCATTGTCCCTGCCTCAATGACAATGAGGTGCTGATCGCTCCAGAGAGCCGAGACCCAGCCGGCAGCAGCCTCCGGATAGCCTTCTTCCCCTCCCCACCCACGCCGCCCTACACATCTCACTTATAAATCTCCTCTGAGTAGCCATGCCGAACAGCCCTACACCACACACTGAGGACCAGCCCCAGTGCCAGGTGGCCAAGCAAGGTGACAGCAGGCTGCTCCATGTAAAGCACCAGTACAACCCATCCACCCACACCCCCCATCATATCTACCTGGGCAACTGGCACCACTCTGCCAGCTGCCATTCGCCTGGAAGGGCTCAGACTGAGCTCCAGATACTCAGGGCTGGCCATGGGAGGAGATAAAGCCCTGTGTGAGTCTTTCTCTTGCTAGGGACTTCCTGGGAGAGAGCCCCCCCACCCTCAGGAGATGGGTCAAGGAGACCCTCATCATCATCATCCTACAGCATCGCAAGCCAAGAGGAGCCTCCAGCAAAGCCAAGCATGTCTTCTTAAGGCAGAGACATCTTAGCAAGCAAAAGCCATTGCTCTGTGGCAGAAACACATGGAAATGGCTGACTGCAATGACGTGGCCACCCTTGTCCTCCAGGGTCCTCTGCAGATCCCATAGACCCCTGGAAACGGGTTTGTGTCTGCCCCACACCATCAACAGGAAGAGCAGAGGAAGTGGGTTAAAAGCAGTGCATCTGTGTGTGCACCTGAGGTTTGGACAGCCTCCGTTTTGGGAGGCTCTGCTTCATCCACTGGGAGCCTCATGGGTTAGGCAGGACCCCCACTTTCAGATGATATCAGGAGCTGGGGACATTCAACCCCTCTTTCAATCTGGCCCACAGTGTCTAACAAGGGGTCTCTAAACCCTAAGGCAAACACCAAATCCAAACACCTCCCTGGAGAAATGTACATGCTTTGCCTGGGCTCACTCAGCAGCACCTGGCCAGGGCACCCAAGGGGACACCGAGCTCCCCCAACCTTCATTGCTCCTTCCACCTTCACACGCTGCAGCACACCTGGGGCACTCCTGCCTGTAGCCACCGGCTCCTGGTCAGGCACACTGGAAATGGGACCTGGCTCATTGCCCCCGAACCTCACTCCTGGAAGAGGCTGTTTGTTCTTGGGTACACATCCTCTATGCAGAAAATCCATTTTGGGGGCTGCATTTTCCCTCCCCTATTTTAAGGGCAACTCGTGTAGACAGAGGGAACAGAAATCAGCCTTGTGGAATGATGGCTTCAGGAGGACACAGGCCACTGGGAACAGTCTCAAATTCACTCCCTGCAGCTCAGGGATCTCCCAAATCCATCCTCTCCATCATAAACCCTCCCACTGCTGCCCAATGCAGCAGGGAGCGCACAGGCCCCAGGCAAAGCTTTGGTTCTGCTGACATTACTGCAGCTGTGTAAGTCATTCGTTCTTGTGAGATAATAAATGAGCCCCGTTGCTGACCAGTGGCTGGCTTCTGTCCTCTTGCATGTGAAAAGCACCTTGCTGGTCATTCAGTGACTGGCTGGCTGCCTGCCTCTCTCAGTCAAACCAGGCTGCTGCTGCTTGGATGCTGTCTGCATTGCTTGAGTGAGGACTGGGAAATTGCATTGTGTCCATATGACCTGGCACCATCCTCCTCACCCGCTTTTTCAGAGGGAAGAGCCAAATCACCTGCCTTTATGCAGCAGAATTATATCACCAGTGGCCCTCTCCAGACCCCATAGACCACCTGTCTGCATCCCTGACCTTGGCTGCATCTGTTTGAGTTCATGAGCAGGACAGAGTCTGCTGCATAAAAGTTTAAGGACATCATATAACAGGGTCTCCCACACAAAGACAGACTCCCAGCCAGAGTCCAGGTCTGCTTGTCTTCTCTTCACATGAGCCCCGCAGCCTTATCTCAAGAAAAACTTGAGAGATCATCAGGAAATCAGAGAAATGAGATCCAAAGCTTAGAGAAGAGGATAAGAACCCCAAATTTAGTGACAAATCCAAAGCTCTGCTATGCAGTCTGGGTAGGAACTACAAAAAATAAGCCCTGTTGTCATATTTGAATCCTGATCTAGACTTCTGATATCCTACAGATACTCAAAATCAGTTCTCATGCTTGCCTCATTAAAAACACTGAACCATTTTCTTCCATTTCCTTTGGGGCTGCTCATGTGCATGTGACTGGGAAAGATTCAGAGATAGTTCCATTTGCAGAAATAAAATGCTTCTTCAGAAATGGGTTTATACATCCCCAGCATAAATTGAAATTCCCCAGCACATACCCTAACTCCATAAGGAAATCCCTAATTATAAGGCACCCCAAAATAAACCCCACTGATATTGACACAATGAGCACCATTACAAATCAAAGACTAACTGCAACGCTCTCTTGCCTGAAATCCCCTGCACTGCTGCCAGGAATACTCATGCCATGGTAGCTGGCATTAAGGGCTCCAAACGAACACTTGATAAACATCTGTCCCCACCGGATGGAGTGTGTGAGCTCTCCATGGGCACGGCCATCAGGGAACCGTCACACAACAGGACAGCAGGAGCTGAGCAGCCCTTGGGACAACAAAAGCAGAATGCTGCATGATCAGTGTAGCAGAAATAGAGTCCCCAGTTGTCCCAGCTAGTAGTTAGGGTTCCCAAAATGCATTGATATTATGTACACTTCCTACACACAGGTCAGTGTGCATGGACAGGCTGCCACAGCTGGAGAGACTGTGCTGTAGAGCCAACAGCTTCCTCTTGGGACTACATGATTTACAGCCTTCATCCAACCTGCCTGTCCCTTATACAGTCTCAGTTTATCTGGGCACATCCCCCTGTGATGTTGTCAAAGGTGTCTCAGGTGGTGACCACCACAGGATAGACCAACTGGCAAACAGCGTTACAGACATCCTTCATGGGCCTGAACACAGAGGAACAGCTGAGTCTGAGTTCAACACTGGCAGGAGTCTGGCACCACCAGCTTTCCAGGGCTCATGCTCATCACATCTGGAGCTGGCTAAAGAGGAGGAGGAGCATCTGAGAGTGCCCAGCCTAGGAAGAGACAATGACAGGGTTGATGCAGGCAGAGACACTGTCCTTCCCAAGGGCAATAACATTTCCCCAGAAACTTCATTGCAGGTCTGGGTAAAAGCCCTCTGGAGCATGTGGGTCCCTAGTAGTCAATGGAGGACTTCCCACCCCCTCTCTCACAGACAAGCAATGGCCAGCAGCCCAGCTGACCCTATCTGTGCTAGAGCACAGCACAGCAAAGTCCAGCTGAGCCCTACAGCACCTTGTTCCATCCCTCAGAGCATCTACAGTAGATGCTGCTCATGCACATCCTGACCATTAGTGGCTGCTCACCCATAATCCCTGCTTCACCCTGTCTTCTACCTCATTTGTGTCTTCAGGCACACACCTGGAGGGTGGCCCTGTGAGAGGGACATTGCCTATGCCAAAGAAGACTGCAGGGCACCTCTGGTCAAAGAGGGACTGAGAGAGCACCAGGCTACCCCAAAGGGCTTTGAGCCCAGAAAACAGACACACTGTAAAGCACAGAAGCACTTCACTGCTGCTCAGTGGAGAACCTTTTCCCATCAAGGGTCCATAGGCTGCCTTCAGGGAAGCTCTGGTGAAACAGTAACCCCTCAAAGCCAGTGCCCATCTCATGGCAACCCCATAGCAAGATTGCTCCTGGTTGGAAGAGATCCGGCTGTCAAACAGCCTTGAACAGTAGCCAGTGAGTTGCATCTCATGGCTGGACAAGTGGAGCTGGTCTGTGAGTCCCAATGCAGTAAGGCTGCAGCTCTGTCAGTGTGACAGACTGGGTTGGCAATCCCCCCATTCAGCTGGGGGTCCTGGGGCCCCTCTGACACACAGAAGTTTGTTTCCAGGAGCTGATGGTGGCACAATTTGCAGGCGCTGCCTCCAACAGCCTGAGTGAGCAAGAGGGCACAGAGGTGGTGGGACCCATTGGAAGGGAGGAGAATGAGGCCACAATGCCTTATGGGTTACATTTCGGCTGATGGGGCGTATTCCAGGCATAGGCCCTCTGGGTAGTTGGATGACATGTGGAGCTGCTCTGGAAGCCATTGTTGGGGCTGGGCACCTTTGAGGTTTCCCTGCACGTCAGCAAGGCACTGTCAGGACACCCTGAAGGGGAGAGACAGCATGTTTCAGGGAGGATTTTGGCCCTGAGGGACCCGGAAGCATTGTCTAACAGGACAATGCAGAGGCAGTTTGTAGGCACTCTCAGATGTCAATTTTTCACTTGTCCAGCCCTAACGGCTGTAGACGTGCAACTCCTCTGAAACAAAGCCAGTGAAGCAAGCACCCTATGGTATTATTTTTTCTGTCTTATTGTTTTTTCCACCAGCGTTGTGATTTCTGGAAGCCTGGGCCATGATTTGAAGCTCTTAGGATGGCAGCACTGCCACAACCATGGTAATGTAAATGATGAAAAGCAAGCTCTACATGGGATTGCAATATCTGGTGCTAGCCTCCCTGGAAGCCAGAGAAAAACAGAGAGATTTTGGAGAATGTAAGCCCATCTTCATGACTGAAATAGACCACACATCAAGTCTGGCAGCTGACCACAGCAGTTCCAGGTTATACCCTGAGCTACCAAAAGGTTAATATTTTTTCCTTACTCTCCAGTGACATAAAACCATACTCATATTTTCAGACAATTTTTTCCAAACATGCTGTAAGGACCATTACTGTTCAAGAGCTAACTGGGAACTTAGGCTATTTTATTACCAAGAGATTTGCCGATTTGAGCTTCTGAAGCACAACTGAGGCATTTCATCTCAACTTGTCTGTGAATATTTTGTTAACTGTAATTCCTGCTGGATCTTTCCTCTGCCATCCAGACCCAATATTTCTCCATATGAACAATGCACTTCCAGCCCTGCATCCCCACGCACCTCTTCCTTCCATCACAGACCCCAGGAAGAGTTTGTTGGCTGGTGTAGGCACAGATAGTCCAGAGACAGACCATCAGGGGAACCAAACATATTGCATTTCATTCTCAAAGTGAAAGAAAGACCTTGTGATCTTTGATCTCCACTCACCTTGGTGTATGTTTCCCTTATATCTGCTGCATTTCATGGTCTCTGTCAGAGTTTTGGGATAAAGCAGTCAAAGATGGGCAGGCTGGCACAGAAAAAGGTGAGATCTGATGAATAATCTCATGGACGACTTTTGACTACAAGGCACACTGGGTTTGACCCCAGACAGAACAGAGAGCCAGGGCAGAGGCATAGATGCCTCATGGCATCCTGTGTTGCCAATGAAGTGACACAGCACACTTCACTCCTCCTCTGCTGTGTAGAGGCCACACTGCTTTCATGCAGCAGAGAACTAGCTGTTCTATGCACTTAGAGCCTGCAGGCATGAGTCTGGTGACTGCGTGTTCTTAGGAGAGCAGTCCAAGCCACAGATGTGTCTGAAATCTACCTTGCTTCCAGCTGTATGCTTCTTATGCCCAGAGGAGGGAGAGGCACCACTTTGAAAGGTGATAGGTAGCAGCATGGTGCAGGGGAGGCAGGCTTGCAAGGGGTTGAGGAGTTAAGAGTTTGTTCTGGTTCCTCTGAGAATGCCAGTACAGTCTGTCACTGCTATGCTGGGAAGTATTCTGCTGGGAAACAGAAGTATTCTGGGAAGTATTCTGCTAGGAGATTTCTTAAGCCTTGGATGAAAACAAAGTATGTGCAAAGTCTCTCCAGTTACGCTTCAAGGGACCGGTAAACTTAAAATCCTTGTTCATTGTCTTCTCTTCAGAGGTATCTAGGATGTCATTGTACAAGCGACTGCCACATTGATCCTTAGAAAAAGTCACAGGAAAAGGTGAGTTCCCAATATGAAAAGCCGGCCTGGAAAAACAAAAAAGCTCCAGCTGCGTTGCAATTAGTGAGGAAGAAGAATCACACCCAAATACTGGCCAGTCAAAAACTGAGTCAAACACCTTGACCTCTTCTGTGGCACCTCTCCCGAGACCCACAGGGTTTAAAGAATTAAGGCTTGGCTGGGGCAGAGGGTCTTTAGGTAATAGTCACTATCTCCAATCCTAAAGGGCACCTAAGGTACAGGTATTAACAATGCAGAGGTGCTTAAAGATGCAGAAAGACATGTTTTCTGAAGCACTTTGGTATTTACTTATGATTGGAAATAAACATCTCGGATTTGTATGACTGCTAGTAAGGTCTCAATGTGGAGTGAATAATAGAGGGAGCTGGGGAATGCTACAACATGCTCTTTTCTTTCCCTGATATTCACTGGGATATGCCCTTTCTGCAGCTCCACAGGGAATCAAGCAGCAGTCCCCACCTGGGGTTGGAGTTCCATTTGTCTTTGTTTACTCAAGACAGTCAGTGTGTATGTAAGAATGCAGACAGCACCCCAACACCAGAACTACTCCAGCTAGGGCACTCTGCCCTTTAAACACTGGATGTATGCAAGATACAGAGAAAGTAGTATGTCCCATGTGCAACATGGGCTAGCCAGCTTCACGGAACTGTCAGAGTTGGAAGGGACCTCTTGAGATCATCCAGTCCCACTCCCCTGCTGAAGCAGGGTTGCCCAGAGCACATCACTCAGGATTGCATCCAGGCGGGGCTTGAAGATCTCCAGAGAAGGGGACTCCACACCCTCCCTGGGCAGCCTCTTCCAGGGCTCTG
>JAOXJK010000013.1:462473-475154 GCA_025774025.1 Xenus cinereus
TTTGTGGTGAGGGGCCCAAAACTGGACACAGCCCTCGAGGTGGGGCCTCACCAGTGCCCAGTACAGGGGGACAACCACCTCTCAAGTCCTGCTCACCACACTGTTCCTGATACAGGCCAGGATGCTGTTGGCCTTCTTGGCTACCTGGGCACACTGCTGGCAATGGTCAGCCAGCTGGGACCATGAGCACTTGCAGTGCTGGCTGCTCCTGTGGCTGAAGTGGAGCAATGGTCCTTTGGCTCTTACTCCCATCACAGAGTGGACAGTAGGAGCCCTCACCTGCCTGCAAGACCTGTGCTGAACCACAGCACTGAAGCTCAGATTTTTGGAGAGCCCCTTCTCCCTCAGGTTTATCTGAAAACTCCGGTCTTGAAAGAACAGTGAACATTCTCCCACAAAGGTGAGAAGCCACAGTCGGACATCAGCACATGCTACACCACTGCCGCCTTCATACTCCTATGTGAGCAATAAAAGGAAGAAATATTTTGCATCAAAGAAGTTGTGCTGCACGGATAGTTAGCAATTCAGTGTCTCCTCATCTCCCTTATCTGCAGACAGCCTTCAGACATCTTTAGCAGCCAGTATCAGGAGAGGGGAGCAGAGAGCAAAGCCACTGAAGTCTGGAGAGGGACCTTGTTGGAAGAGGTGTTTGAGAAGCAGACCTCAGGAGGTCTGTGTTCCAGATCACAAGTAACAGATGCTAAATCCTGCCCCCAGGTCACTCACAGAATCTTACTTCTCTACACAGCAGCTCTGGCAGGAGGAATTTCCATCGCTAACTTAATTAAAGCCTCTGACTTACCTCCCCAATGCCTGCAGTTGGCTTCTGAGATTTCCCATCACTAGACATCTTTTTGCCAGCATTTAGCAGCAGCTTCCTCCACCTGAAATATCTGATATGCCATTGTCTCAGCTGTGATCAGGAGTAAAGATACAACCTCAAAGTAGTTTCCTCCTTCATAACAGTCCTTAATGACTGCTGTTAACAAGGCCTTGGGGAGTTTATAGTGAAATTAATTGTATCAACAAAGTGAGAGGGGAAAAAATCAACATATAGAGTTCTTCATCCTTTTCTGATGATCTGTGTTCCAAACACTGTGTCCAGGGAAGCAACCCTCACCTCCTAATGCCTCCCACATGTTTAAAAGGAAGGCAGAAATTACAGCTGTCTCACCATGTGCATACCATAGGGTGAGATGGAATTCACCTTCCAGAAACAAATCCTTCCAAGCTGAAAATGCCCTTTTTCACATGACACTTTTGCTCCAGCGAAAATTTCTTAAAGGGGAAAAAAAAAATAAATTAGATCCTACCAGAGGTTATGGCTCAGTCAGAAACAGGGAAAGAAGAGGTTAAACAAAGGCTGCTGAGCTGGATGAGATTCATCTTGCCAGACTTAGTGAGTCTGGGCCA
Organism: Xenus cinereus; assembly: GCA_025774025.1. Classification (NCBI taxonomy): domain Eukaryota; kingdom Metazoa; phylum Chordata; class Aves; order Charadriiformes; family Scolopacidae; genus Xenus; species Xenus cinereus. The sequence goes on from JAOXJK010000013.1 coordinate 463,887, forward strand.
TTTCATTGTGGGCTGGACAGTTTCCAGATTTGAAAGGGAAAGGAAAAAAAAAAAATGGACCTCGTCTAACTCAAGGCACCCAGGTAGGTCCTGCACACACTCTCCCCAGCAAGCTTGGTGCAACTACTCTCTGTCCTCTCAGCATGGTCCTGTCTCTCCCCAACCAGAAAACCCTCAAATCACAGCACAGGTCCATTGCTAGTCGAGTCCTGTGCCCCAGATTCCCCATCCTACCAGCAGAAATATTTCTTGTGTCCAGCACAGTTGATAAGAATGCAAAGCATATTGCATGACCCTTCCCAGATTGCACTGCCATCTTTCATGGATCACTTCAAACTTTATGGCCACAGTGACACCCCTGAGCACAGGTAACTTTCAAGGTGTTAACAACCTTTCTGGAAGGAGTCTGAGATTTCTACAGCTTTTCTCACTACCTTGCATCAGACAGGAGAGGTTCAGACCTGCATGCCAACCCCAGGAGCAAGACAGCCATTAAAGACAGGCATGTTCAACCTGTCTGGCAAAGCTTTGTGGGGCCTCTGGGTGCACACTTAAATGTCATGGACCTTGAGGACTTTAAAAAAAAAAGAAAAAAAGAAAATAAATTCCATTGCACTTCTGGCAGTCCAGAATATTGAGGAACTTTCATTTTCTGGTGAGTTTATTTTTCCTCTTTAGCATGAGCTCTTATTTTACCAGAACTTCAGGGATATGAATTATGGCTTATAGAAACATAGCTCCATAAAACTATAAAAATAAAGCACATTAGGGCAGCAATCTTTCCTGCTTAAAAGGCCTTCTATCCACTTCTCACCCCAACAACCACATCACTGCAAGAACATCAACAGCCCCCTTGCATTATTACAGTAAAAAGAAAAAGCCTTGTGGCTGTCATATTTAAACCTATACTAGAGATGGGTGGGTACTACTTTTTTATTCCAGAGGAAGCAGGTGTACAGAATGCAACAGAGAAGACTTTAGAAAAAGAATTTTGCAGATATCTAGGCAGGATTCTCAAAGCACCAGCTTTTTCACCAGTGTACAGGCATGGAGACATCTGCCTTTTCAGTTTTCCTTCACTTTCATCTAGGCCTTTTGGTTAATGAACAAATAAAATGTGAACTGTCATAGTTCCATATGTCCTGGACCTCGTTATCTAACATCAAAACACAGAATGGTTTAGAAACAACATTGTAAAGCATTCTGAGTTGCAAAACACAGCTAAGGGAAGTTTCACTTCACTCTGGTGAACCACATAAAGATTCTGAAGCACTATCCCTGCACAAAAAAGTCTGTAAGCAAAGCATGAAGACATGTTAGTAAACACAACACCACCAAACAGAAAATCTCTTAATGCTAATTTATGATTTTAAAATAATTTATACTATCCCAGATATGTTAGAACAGCAACCAACTTGTCCACAAGATCTTGGAGAGTTTTAGACAGAGGAAACTTAAATATTAAAAAAAAAAACAATCCTGTAATATAACATACAAAAATTAAAAATAAATGCTGGTCTTCAATAGGATATTTAGATTAAACTAGAATACAGCCCTGTATGCAGAGAGATGAAAGAAACCTAAAATAATTTCAGTCAGACCAACCCTCTCGAAGGATCCAGTCTAACTCCCTAGAAAGCAGGACTAACCCCAAGGGCAGATCAGGTTGCTCTGCACCCTGTCTGGTTGGGTTCTGAAACCCATCAAGGAAAAGACACACTGACTATTTCCAGTCACCTTCTTGTCCCTTGTGTGCCTTCATGTCCTTGGACATGGTTTCCAGGAGGTTCTGCTCCAAAACTTTTGCAGGCACTGAGGTGAGGATGATCGGCCTGTCGTTTCCTGGATCCTCCTTCTTGCCCGTTTTGAAGATGGGCATGACAGTTGCCTTTTTCATGGCAGTCATCGAGATCCTTCCCCAGCTGCCAAGAGTTTTCAAAGATGATGTAGAATGGCCTTGCAATGACATCAGCCACCTCCCACAGTGCCCTCAGGTACATTGTGTCGCGTGTCACAGGGTCATGTGTGCCCAGTTTCCTTAAATAACCTAAAATGTTTATCTTCTTTTAATGTACCTCTCTCTCCCGAACTCTGCCACTAGGCATGGAGACCAGGGACGCTAAGCTAGTGAAGCCTGTGGCCTTTTCTATGTCCTTTGTCTACACAACCCATTCAGCCAACACTTCCTAACTCCACCCCTGCACACTCAAGAGGTGTTTCTATGTTCCTTCTGGGTGGCACATCCCTGCTTTCACTTTCTGTGCACTTAATTTTTTTTATTTGAGCTTAGTCATGAGTTCCCTGTTCATCCATGCTGGCCTCCTGCCATGCTTGCTTGACTTCCTGGAGATCAGGCTGGGTCTCTTTTCTGTTTGTGAAGATCATCCTTGAAGGTTTAGCAGCTTTCCTGGGCAGCTTTGCCCTCTGAGGGCAGCCTCCATTGCTCACCTAACCTCTGAATATGCCAACGTCCCATTTCCTGCTGTCAGAGTTGTTCCTGTGCTGACTTGCTTTCTTCACTTCCCTCAAATCCACCAAGTCATGATTAGCCAAAGCTGCCATCAACCGTCACATCCCCAACAAGTTCTTCCTTATGGATCACTAGCAGATCCATCACCTCCCCTAGCTGGCCTACCCAGCACTTTCATCAAAAGTGAAATGCCCATTAGACCCCATGCTGAGACTCTTTCTGCTTTTTTCCCCTCATGTTCTGTCCTATGAAATCCCCCCCTGAAGACTCACAAAATCATGAAATCTCTGCATAAACTGCACAGGGGCCTTCATCATACTGGCTGACCCTAATACCAGATGAATAAAACTCAGTTGCAGGGGAAGGGGGGCAAAAAGCTCCCCACAACTGCAGGATCTAATTCCTTTCAGTGTGTCCTCCCATCCGAGGACAGAGACCTCCTGGACAACACACATCAGACGCCTCCAAGGAGTGCTGGGCAAGCTGTGGATGTTCCGTGCACTAACCCCACTCTGATCCACTTCCTTTAGTCTTTTATGTACATCATCATCCTTTTCTTTTCATTACTTGTCCCATATAATCCCTTGTCACCTAAGTCTGACACTCCAGCCCTCCTCACAAGCAAGGGAAAGAGCACAGATTACACACACATCATGGTATTCTAGGGAAGAGGTAAAGACTGACGGTTATGTGTAAAACCGAGGGTCTTGATTTGGGTGAAAACCCACTCTATAAAGATGAAACCAAGAGGAATGCAGAAACATGTTGGGTCCCACAGTCACCTCCTCACAAGCCATCAAGGGCATGCTCTCCCCTTGATGCCCAACCACCAGTAGTGCAGATGTGAGTAGATGTCCCTAAGGTATAATTGCATGGCCATTGAGAACAAGGTCAGCTAAAACGGGTTATGAAACAGGAACAGGGTTTAAATGTGTGGCAGCAGGTGAAAAAAGGCTGGTTCCAGTGGCACACCCTGATGTGCAGCAGAAAGGACATGCTTCCACAGACACCCTGCAAGTGGATGGTATGTACAGATGTCAGAATAACAACAGCTCCTTTGACATTTCAGACCCAGACTGGATAAAGTGCTCAGTAGCTTTGTCTTGGACACAACATGACAATACTCAGATATTGCCCTGCCTGGTTGTCTGATAAGCTAAGAGGGACCATTAGGTCCTGCTTGGATGCTTCAGAAGAAATACCAAGGATTGTTCCAGCCACTGTCACACACAGACACAGACACACACACACACACATACAGTTTATCTTCCTACTGATGCTGGGAAGATCCTTTCTTTGTAGAGTTGCTAGAGCAGACTTGGAGCTACTCTGCCCTCACGTGGTGTGTGGACACCTCTACAGTAACACATCTCCCTGCATCCTCATGGCTATCGCTACACATCCTTATAACGTATCGCTATATTGCCCATATCAGTGTCCATAGAAGATGCTGTACTCATTTGCACACATCTGTCACGACCTGACAGATCACATCCAACAAACAGCTAAATCACACCCCAGAGACACGTGCCATTTTAAAGATGAGCAGAAGATATCATCAGGTGCTTTTTAAAGCACTTCTCAGATCACACTTGTGAGACGTTTCTTACAATATTCCTGAAGATGCTCCCCAATTGTGGTGATATCCAAAAGTCATTTTAAATTGACTCAAAGACCTCACCTAAGAGATAAAGCCAAAAAGCATTTGAAAAATCACCCAAAGCGCGATCCTAGTAACTATTCTGTGAGTCCTCTGAAAGCTGGAAAAAAATCTGAACTACAGGTCCAGTACACCAGAAACCACAGCCAAAGGCAGTTTTGAAAATATATAGATCTAAGGCCCCACCAAGGGAATTTATCAAATGTCTCAGTGAGTCCATCAAAGGGACACTTAGAAAATGCCCACAGGGCACTACTGATGAAACAATTGTGAAAATCGTCAAGGCAGTTGTGAAGCTGCCCTAAAGTCAAGCCATATGGATTTACTGTGACCATCTTAGTGACTCTAAAATTGCCCCAAATAACACCACATAGAAGCCATTTTGGAAGTGATCTGTAATGTCAAAGCATAGCCATAAACACTCCATTAAAAGGACCATTAAAAAAAAAAAAAAAAAAGCAAAACAACCAAAAAATCCCACAAAGCACCCAGTATTAAAAATCTTTTGTGTGATTTTTGGAAGCATTCTCATGGGGGCCTTTTGAAGGGATTCATACAATGATCTCTTAATTTTTTATGGTCCTATTTACAATGGCTCCTTTGTGGGGATTTGGGCTTCCTCTTGATAGCTCCTTGGCAATATTCTTGGTCTCTTCAGTGTGTTTTCACAATAGCTCCATGATGGTGGTGAGGTATTTTTACAAGAGACATTTCATAGATTTTTTGAGACAGTTTACATAATGGTTATGTAATGGTGTTTTGGGGGAGGATCAGAGATTTGATTTAAACAGAGTGATGTTGGATTTGCGAGCATTTTCCCTGTTAAGTCTACATTTATTGAACCACAGCTCCCACTTTATGCCATGAAGAGCAAAGAGAAGACAATCATAATCATGGGGTTTCCACTGCTGGCTCCAGCTGCTGGGGAAGGGCTAGAACAACCATATTGCAGATAGCTGAAGGTAACACCACCCTGCACTTCATGGAGATAAAAAATTGAATCTGCTATGAATCTCTCCATGCTTACAGGCTGCAACAATCCCAAAATGATCATCTGTGATTGTCCATCAGTGAGCCAGCCCAACACTGACTCCCTGACAGCTATCAGTCCCCTACAGAAAAAAACATCAGCAAAGGAAGACGTGTGGGGTAGTCCTAGAAGAAAGACAGCCATGATGGATCAGGTGCAACTTCTCTTGGAGATGCACCTGATCATGACCCAGTAAATCAACCAAGGCCCTGCATGTGATGCATCTTGTTGCTAAACTGAAACTCCAGCTAGTCTTGTGTGGTTGCTCCTTCTAAAAGTAGAAGTGATCCTGACATGAGCCTTGTCCAGAATTGTTGCTTCTCTCACCAGAGCAGGCAAAGCTCTGAGATGACAGCATGTGGATCCCTGCTCAGTCAGGGGACATGCATCCTTCTGACTCCTCCTCTCGGCTGCAGACAGTGGCCATCACCTCCAACAGCATATCTCCCCTAGACTGAGTCGTGTTTCCTTGCCCTCTACCCTCCCTGTTCATGCTATTAGTGCCCACACACACACTATTGGTGACCACTCCTCATAGACCTGAGCATGTCCTTATGGATGTTTGAAAAGTTCAGATCATGGAAATCATCCCGGCCTCAACAAAGGCTTTATGTCTGGCTAGGAGGAGGGCTCCCGTTTGACTCCCAAATCGCCAATGACTTTTAAGGCCCACGTCTGAGGTTCTTCCTTACCCCCTCTAAGTCTATTTTGGCTCTAGATTTACAAAACCTCACCAGAGGCTCTTTGGAAGACTCCTTTCCACAGATTCCACACAGCAGTCATAAAAAGACATGCTGCCCCAGAGGTACCGTTGCAGTCTTGTTACTAACCTTTCCAAGTTGGTTTTGTGTTTTTTTATTTATATTTACACGATCTGCAGGTGCATCCAGCCTGGCCAATATCCAGGGAAGTAACCTTGTGCTGATACATTCCCAGCCGGATGGCTCCCAGCTCTCTCCACAGCTCCAACAAGCCTCTTCCAGACATGAGAAATGGCAACAGAACTGCTCCCCTGCAAAGCAGAAAATCAGAGTGGGGCTTGTCGTGTCTTCTTCACAGACTTCTGTAGAGGGGTATGGAAACACAGAGAGCATAAAAGGAAAATGGAAGGTACCATGGAATATTTTGGGACAGCTATGGATGAACATGGGCCACAACAGTAACAGTCACAACCCTGCTGCCTCTTGAGGAGGGAGCCCAGCCTAGTTCCCTTTCCCCTCACTCCCCTGACAGCAAGCATGAGTTTCCCACCCAGGGGTCCAGTTGGCTTGCTCCACAGTAAAGCCAGATTGTAAATCAACAAGTAAGAAGTGGAGGATCAAAGAGTCTGGGCTCTTCCATGATCACAGCCACAATAATCTTGCCCATCCCAAACTGGTAAACCACTGCTGAAGAAGAATCTGGAGTGGCCTCCTTCTGCTCTGCGCTTGAAGGAGAGCTTGACTGCCCAAATGTTGGCCTGTTTTCCCAGGAACATCAGTTGCTCTGATACAAGAAACCACCTCTTCCTGCAAACCTTCCCTTGTTTTCAATTGAAGAACACTCATCAGGCAGCTGACTGAAAAAGAATAGAGACATTTCTTGACCCAGGGCTTGTAACAAGAGCTGAAATGCGGTAACTGACTTTTTCTCCTAGAAACTGCAGCACGATAATTGAAAACAGACTCACGTGTCCTCAGTTGAGCAGCTCGATGCAATGCCTTGCTGAAGACAGTAGGCACTTTGAGTGCTGTAGCCTTTGAGTGCCTCTAGCTGACAAAGGATTATCCTCTAGAGCATAAACAACCTCTAGATCCACCCTCTAGAGGTGGTGGCTTTTGTCAGTTTTGACCTAAGTGACTTACAGTCGACCCAGTTCCAGCGTTTCTTCCTCTGCCTTCCCCAAACCATTCCTCCTCCCATAATACCACCACAATTCTGTATGCCCAGCAAGCACGATGAATTTGTCTAGTGTGGGACCAAAGGTATGAGAGTCCAGAAAAAAATGGAAGCTCTTAAGAACAAAAATGGTGCATTTGGGGATTTTGGCGGTTTGGGGGGTTTTTTTAAGATCTGGTATGCAAAACTGGAGAGGGTGTCGGGAACCAAAAGAATGTTTAACATAAAGTATTTTCTCTGAGAATGAACAATGAAAGACATCAGTCTAATGTTTAACAGTACATTAGCTCTGTTGCACTTAAGCCTCCAAAAGACTTTTATAACTTAAGTATTTAAATTAAAATCACTTTGTTCACAATTTAAAATCACTTTGTAATGTTTTTGCCTGTACTTAGGCTAAAGCTCTTGTTGATCTCTTCTGTGCACATCTATTTTGTCTCTCTAGTGTTCTTGCACATTTTTACTCCTCTGACACCACTGACTAGTCCCCGTGACTCACGCTGACACCATGAGCTCTGCGGGTATATGAAGGCAGACACATCTGGCATGGCCCCGTCCTATTTGTCTTTGATGCACTCTCAGCCCTTCCAAAATCCATTTATCTGTTCCTTGAAATCCTTGTGCCTCCCTAGGACGGAGTTATGTTTGTCTCAGCCACATCAGTCAGTTCCCAAAACACACAGCCAATTGTGGAAGTGTTGCATTTCTCAGATTACTCTGGTGGCCAATGACAGCTCTGAAAACCTTCATCACTGTGAGGTACAGGACAGTAAGGAAGAGACAGGAGAGATTTCAACCATGATCCACAAAAAACAGTAAAAGCAAAATGTCTCAGACTGTGAATTTGGGTTCCCAAGTGAAACGGCCTGACTTGACTTTCTAAGGAGAAAGACTGAATACGTTTGAGAGAGGGGCTGGAAACGGCTGGAGATGTTGAGCTGCACAGGGATCTTGTCACAGTGTTCTTAGCCTACCTGACCTGGAGATACAGTCTCTGTATATTAATTCTGGGGCAAACCAGATTTGACTTGCAGTATGAGCGGCAGCGTAACAGCAGCTTTCCCACCATGGCTTGTGCAGGATACACTAAGCTAAAATGTACTCCAGCTTTGCTGAGCCAAGACGGTGCCATCTGCTGGGTAACTGCTTCGCTGATGTCCTAGCACAGTGCTGGGAGAACATCTCAGCCACCAGAAGTGGTGTGTTTTGGTCAGGCCATTCTGCAGGGTAGTCCTGGGGGCATGAGGAGCCAGGCGCCAGCTGGCCTGAACAGGTCTGCTGCATGTAAGATTCAGTACCATCTACCACAAAAGTTATGCCACGCAGACAACCAACACTACCTCATCCCACCACATCCCAACTGCCTCTTCAAATATGCCTCTTCAAACAGGCGGCTCCTCCACTTACTGGGAGGAGGATTACACTCACACACACACTTACACTCCACTTACACATACAGACGCACACTTACGCTCCACTGTCCTAACTGTAAGAGGTCTCTAAGTCTGAGCCAACCTGAGGGAGCAACCCAAAAGGAAGCCTACAGATAAGGTTCTCCCAGGTTTCTTCCCCATACTGTACTAGCTGGGACCGTTCTATGCAATCCCAGAGGTCCCTCCAAGGACAGGACCACAATTCCTATCAAGTCAAGGAGTTTAGCTCTGCGGACATTGACATAGACTCAAAGCACAATTTAGATGGGAGGTCTAGAGACTTTTGGAGGTCTCCAGTCCCACCCCACTCAAAGAAAAGGCAACATCAATGTTACATTAGATTGCTCAGGGCCTTGTTCTGTGTGTCTTTGAGAGCATGGTGCATTCCTACAGGATGTTCTAGATACCATCACCATTGTGTGATGCAACCACATGGGGACGACATATCCGTTTTCCAAACCTCTGCTCTACAAATTATTCTGGTTACTATGTTACATACCACAGCTCTTGTCATAAGTGTATTTGTACGTTATTTCTGAGCCATATGATGTACCTTGCTCTTGTTCATACATTTACAAAGTTGATGGGTTTTATTTTCTCTGTTTGAATTCCTTTTTCCTATTTTAAAATACTCATGTAAAAGAAAAAATATATGAAGAACATTAATTTGGAGAGCAACTCAATGTATCTGTCAATACTCAAAAACTAAGAATGTGTATCTGCTTCATAAACGTACAGTATAAGAATACTTTCTGTGTGGTATTCTTCATTGTTTGTGATATAAAGTTTAATTTCAATATGCATTTTTTCCTTAGTTTTCCCTGGATGTAAAAGAACATCTTGGGAAAAAAATAAATAATAAAAAAAAGGAGTCATGGATTTTTTTTCAAGAGTCTTCAGTACTGTCAGAGATTTCATATATACCCTTGGAAAATAAACATGAGGTGGATGCAGAGACTGATTTGATGTGTCTGTTGGGAAAGAGGAGCACACAGCACAAAGGCAAGCACCGTGCAGGCATACGCTGACTTTTTATCTCTGTTACTCCAGGCTGCATCTCTCATGGACTGACAGTCTGTTCTGACACTCTGATCAAACACCCGTCTTGATTTTAAGCTCTAAGAGGACCGTATGATGATGTAGTCTGACACAAAGTTTCACCTACTGGTACCTGCCTCCAGCACAATAATTTCTGCTTGAACTGGATCTAGAGAAAGAGATGCTGCATAATGATTTAAAGATCCTACATGGCAGAACATCTGCCAGCTCTGAAGGTAGTAGCTAACTGCCCTCCTGGATAAACACTGATTTCTCATCTCCAGCTGCTGTATCTCGCCAATCCTTTGCTTGTTAGATTAGCCCATCCAAGGTCTAAAAAATCCTCCGAACTCTTGTTTCACATGCAGCCTCAAAACAGACTGATCGCTCCCCGCTGAGAAGGAAGTTTATGAATTAATGATCAGCCTCTAGGCCGGGATAATATCTTAATCTCCACGCATAGATTTCTTAACTCAGAATTTGTTCTACATTTAGCTGAGAATTTATTTCAGGTCACTAACAATGACTCTATACTGACTACCTGACTATATGTATAGCTTCAGGTTTTAAAATTCATCCCCAGGCACCTGGCAGGATGGAAACAAGCTCGAAGGGAGAGCGGAGGCAGCAGCACCATGAGCTCAGGGTTGTCAGCTGGAGGCGATCTGCAGGAGATGTTGAGTTGTATGTGTGGGAAGAGCTCAAAAATAGCACTCGTTTAAAAATCCTGGGATTTTAAATCAGTCTTCTGCGGCCTCACTCCCAGTTTGGCTCCGGCAGTCCCAGCAGAGCCAATTCGAGGGTGTTTACCCTCGAGGAGTGACACAATGAGAGAAGGCAGAGCGTGACCTGTGTCCAGCGCTTGGTGAGGGATCTGCCCATGCTACTGGGCTCATCCCCACCAAGACAGCGGTCAATTAAATTGTAGTATTTCACAGAATCACAGAATAGTCAGGGTTGGAAGGGACCTCTGGAGATCATATAGTCCAACCCCCTCCCAGAGCAGGGTCACCCAGAGCAGGTTGGACACAAATGTGTCCAGGTGGGTCTTGAGTATCTCCAGAGACGGAGACTTCACTACCTCTCTGGGCAGCCTCTTCCAGGGCTCTGCCACCCTCACGGTAACAGTTTTTCCTCATGTTGAGAAGGAATCACATATCCTTCTGTGACTCGGTGAATTTCCTGTGTTCCAGTTTGTGCCTGCTGCCCCTTGTCCTGTCCCCAGGCACCACTGAGAAGAGTCTGACCCCATCCTCTTGCCCCCCACCCTTTAGCTATTGCTCAGCATCGATGAGATCCTCTCTGTCTGCTCTTCGCCAGCTGAACAGCCCCAGGTCCCTCAGCCTTTCCTCAGCAGAGAGATGCTCCAGCCCCTGAGCATCTTCATAGGGCTCCACTGGACTCACGACACTGTACTGGAACACAGTACTCTAGGTGTGGTCTCACCAGAGCAGGGCAGAGAGGGAGGATGACCTCCCTCCACCTGCTGCCCACGCTCTGTTTAATGCACCCCAGGAGACCGTGGGTCTTCTCGAACTTCCCCAGACCTAAGCAAGCCCCTGCCGCTCCTTCCGGTGCGGGGTGACGCTCGGCACCGCTTCTCTGCAGGAAGGCTCGGCCGGGCCGCCCCGGTGCGCCGCGGAGGCCGGGACTGGGGGGGCCGGGGCCAGAGCCCGTTGCCCGGCAACCGCGAGGCTCCCGGGGGCGGGGTCGCGCGGCGCCTCGATGCGGCGCACTGACGTCATCAGAGCGCACCGCG
>JAOXJK010000013.1:481335-508917 GCA_025774025.1 Xenus cinereus
AGCAACCTGGTCTGGTGGGAGGTGTCCCTGCCCAGGGCAGGGGGTGGCACTGGGTGGGCTTTAAGGTCCCTTCCAACCTGAACCGTTCTGTGATTCTGTGTAAACTGCAGCGTGTCGTACACATCCAGCCCAGGGAGGAATCCCCCTGGACTGATCCTTGTAGTAAAGCTGGGAGTTACTGCATGGAGGAGAGAGTTTAGTTCCCACACAAATGACACATGTAATTTCTGCTATCTCTAATCTCAGTTTTTTCGTTCTACAATGCAGTTTTGCTGTCATCCTGATCCATAATGACCTTTGTCTCTTTTACTCAGAATTCTGTAGAGAAATTCCCTCCTTACCCTTATTCTTTTAGTGAGCACAAGAAAAAGAACAAATCTCTGTTGAAACCTCTCTGACAGATCACACTTTTAAAAATTGTTGAGTATTGTTGGCTTTTTGATCACATTACTGAAAAATAAACCTTTTTCTCCCTTCTAACTTACAGCTCTCGGAGAAAGATAAGCCCTATGTAGATATCCAGGGACTGACAGCCTCCACCATGGAAATCCTGCTAGACTTTGTATATACAGAAACTGTTCACGTGACAGTAGAAAACGTCCAGGAATTGCTCCCAGCGGCTTGTCTGCTTCAGCTGAAAGGTAATTGCCAGGTATCAGCACAAATTGCACAATCTCTGCTGTTCAGAGATTTGGTTTGTCTGACCTTCTGTGAATGGAAGACAGATTGTGGGCGTCATGATATTTTGTAGGTACTTATGTCAAACTTCTGTTGTCTTGTGTGCTGTGATCTCGTTGGTGGAGGAACTGGCTTTGGGTGGAAAAAAAAGATGATAAAACAGGTTATTGTTCCATGCTTTGGGCTACTGTATTTCTGCATGAGAATTCCCAGGAGGAATTGTGGGCTGTATAGCACATAAATGGTACAGCTCAGTCAACTTATAAGCAAATCTTTCATGTCATTTGACTTGCCATCATAGCATGTCTGGGTCGTAACAAACTGGCTGATGTCATCACACATGCACCTATGGAGCTAACCCAGGCAGCTATCCCAAATCCCAGGCAACTACCAAAAAAGACATTGGAGAAAACCTAGAAATCTGGTAGCCATGTCTACTAATATATACATTTTTTGTTTATAATCCTTGAAGCTGAGTGCAACTCACATTTGAGTCTTTTCCTAGTATCAGATCTATTTAACTTTTGTGTTTAAATAGAATAGGCAGAGATCAAAACAGCCCAAACACATGGCCTGTTGCTTTGTGTTTTCACATCCCTCCAAAGAAATATTTGCATGTGTGTGTTTCTGTAGTATTTTTAGGCTTGTTATTTGAGTTGGATTTTTGTTGTTGTTCAGAACTTTCTTTTCTGAAGCCCTTTCCAAAGCAGTGCATTGATAGTAAGCGTGCAGTGCTCATTCACCCCTCCAATTTTCCGTAGGTGTGAAACAAGCTTGCTGTGAGTTTCTAGAAAGCCAGCTGGATCCATCAAATTGTTTGGGCATTCGGGATTTTGCTGAGACACACAATTGTGTTGATCTAATGCAAGCTGCAGAGGTCTTCAGCCAGAAACATTTTCCAGAGGTGGTTCAGCATGAAGAGTTTATCCTCTTAAATCAAGAAGAGGTTGAAAAGCTCATCAAGTGTGATGAAATTCAGGTAAAACCTGAAAAGTACCATTACTGTGCAAGCACTGAAGTTGAAACCAGTCAGAAATTAGTCCGTACTTCTAGGGTGGCCTTCTCACACAGTTTCTGAATTTGAAATTCAATTTCCAAGAAGCTTATTCTAATTTTTTTAGTCATGTAATCTGAAATTGATCAATAACATAACTTTTATGTAAGAAATTTGTTGTTGCACAGGCATTTCCTGTAAGGCAATCGCTGTTAGTTACCTCTGCATAGTTCCTGTTCCCTTGTCTCTTCCTTTCCCCAGAGGAGCTTTCAGAGGTTACAAAGACATGTTGTCTCAATGCCTACATTTCAGAAATACCCTCAAGACTTTAACTTCTATTTGTAGACCTTTGCATGCTACTTAGCAGCATAAGGGATGCATGTGTCATCCCAGGCATTTGGGTGTCCTCTACTTTTACAAGCAGTAGAATGCATGATGTTGCAGGGTAGTCTGACTCTTCAGGGAGTAATATGCAGATTTTGTTCCCTTAAGGTTGGTTTCTGGAGGATTTACTATTTGGGTAAAACCTGTCAAATAGTTTTTTCCAAATTTTCTATGAGTATGCATGTTCTTGAGAATTGAAGTTGAACATTCTTTGGTAATGGGGAGGGGCCTTGGTTTTTTTATTGAGATGGACTTTGTCAAGAGTTGACATTTGCTTCTGTTCTAAAAGAAGTGATTGAAGCAATCACTGTTCAGAGTTCACAGTAGCACTGACTCTTATAAGCAAATCGATGTAAGCGATACCTCTGGTGGAATTCCTGAAAAGCCATTATGGGGGTAGCTAGAGGAGAATTCTTGATGTATGCCTTGAAAGTGGCCTTTAGCCAAGCTGCCATCCTCTCATTAATAAGTCTGCTCGACAAAGAGCATGTGAGGCAGCAGTGAAGGACCCTGGCACAGGCCGAGATCAGCAGTGGAGAAAGGCTGAGTGTGTTTGGTGTTTAACAACCCACAGCTTTATGCTGTGAGGATTTGAGCTTATGTGGGTAGTGGCGAGTACTGACATAATGCTTCTGGACAGCGAGAAGGAAATAATGAGGAACTTGAGAATGACCCATTTACACTAATGAGATCACAGAATCATAAAATCATTCAGGTTGGAAAAGACCCTTGGGATCATTGAGTCCAACAATCAACCCTACCCTACAAAGTTATCCCCTACACCATATCCCCCAAAGCCACATCTAAACGACTCTTAAACGCGTTCAGGGATGGTGACTGAACCACCTCCCTGGGCAGCCTATTCCAGGGTCTGACCACTCTTTCTGTGAAGAATTTTTTCCTAATGTTCAGTCTAAACCTATCCTGTTGCAGCTTGAAGCCATTCCCACTTGTTCTATCACTAATTATCCATGAGAAGAGACCAGCACCAGCCTCTCTACAATGTCCTTTCAAGTAGTTGTAGAGAGTGATGAGGTCACCCCTCAGCCTCCTCTTCCTCCAACTAAACAGTCCCAGCTCCTTCAATCGCTCTTCACAAGATTTATTCTCCAGGCCCTTCACCAGCTTTGTTGCCCTCCTCTGCACCCGCTCCAACACCTCCATATCTCTCTTGTATTGAGGTGCCCAAAACTGGACATTATAATCCAGGTGTGTCCTCACCAGTGCTGAGTACAGGGGGACAATCACCTCCATGTTCCACACAGGTGAAGTAAAATTCACTGGGGATTGGGAGGGCTGATTCGGGCCCTGCACACGCTCAGGGAGGTGTCCATTCACAATACCTTAAGGGGAAGGGAGCAAATCCAGCACCGTGCCCCAGCACAGGGTGACGTGCTGTGTCAGAGGGTAGTGAGGGAGCACCCTCAGAAAATCCCCTGGCTGCTCCAGAAGTATAATGGCAGGTGCTCACTGTGAGGCTGTGTTGAGTGTTTATCTATCTTTAGTTTAGTATTTATCTGTTTCTGTTTATCAGAAAACAAATGATATCAGGAACACCAAAACCGTTAAATGTATCAGAGGGTAGTCAGTTCAGGAGGGAATAAAAAGATGTGGGATTATTGCATTTAAAGAGGAGGTGGGGAAAATTGGAAACAATAAAGTACTCTGCTCTCCTTTTGTGAGATCTAATTGTCCTTTCCCTGTAATCCAAATAGAAAGAGGCCATTTTAAATTACACTGTAACAAATATAAATCAATGGCTTGGAAGAATTGCCTTATGTAATTAACCTCTGTGGCTCCCTGCTTCCGAACATTCTGCAACAAGACAGCTTCAGACTGAACCAGTGGACCAGTCAGATATCAGTGGGAAGGCTCAGTCCTCTTATTACAGTATCTCCTTTTATCTTCATATTTAATAATAGTTAACAGACCTCATGATAATAAATTCATGTCTGATTTGCTTTTGCACTGGATGATCTGAAGACCTGCAAAAAGAAAACCAAGCATAAATAATATATAATAGGGCTTTTTACAATTATTTCACTTTCAGTAATCATAGGTGAATTTGCCTGGCTGTGCTTAGTGTGTACTGGAGCCACTGTATTTGTAAAGCTGTCTAAAGCACTTGAGGTTCTCTAGAAGTATCAAATTTAGATGGTTTAGTCAGTAATTTCTGGAAGTGGTGTAAGCAGCAGCATGTGCTGGTCCTAGGTGGAGAGGGAAATAAACTCGTCAGAACAGTACCATTCACACCCTGAGATTCTCCACTCTGAAATCCAATTGTTTATAGTTTCTTAAAGTGGATTGAAATAAAAAAAACCTAAAATGTATCTGATATGGCTTGGGTGTTAAAGGGGCAGTGCAAGGGGTTAGACATAAAGAATGTGATTCTGATCATCTTTATGATGGTACTTTGCATTTTGCAGGATGGTGATTCCTGCTGGGCTGAGAAGTCAGGGGAGCTGCCCTGCGAGTTCCTGCCTGTCCCAGGGCTCCCTCCCGCGTGGTGGCTCCCAGCGCCCGGCTCTGCTGAGAACTATAAAGCTCGCTTTTCTGGCACTTGTTGATCTTAGCTGTAAAGAAAAATCAAATGCAGTTCTAAGGAAAATAAAATGAGGAAATTTCGTAGTGCTTGTAAATACAGCTCATGGAAATTTCCATAACAGACTCTTACTTGAAATGTCCCACTCCCTTGCTAGCTGGGAGCAGTGTCGGCAGCCTGGAAGTTGTCTGTTCCACAGCAGTTGCTGAAATGCTGTCCCGCAGTCTGATCAGCATGTGTCTCCTCTTTCCAGGTGGACTCTGAAGAGCCAGTTTTTGAGGCCGTTATAAACTGGGTGAAGCACTCGAAAAAGGAGCGGGAAGCCTCGCTGCCGGAGCTGCTGCAGTACGTGCGCATGCCGCTTCTCACCCCCCGCTACATCACAGACGTCATCGACACCGAGGTATCGGCAGCCGGGTCCGTGGGCATGGAACGGCTGGGAGCCAGTCTCTGTGCGTGGTTGCCATGTCCCGGGTTAGATGCCTCCTGTCCTAACAGGACACGTTAATAGCTGCTTTCTCTGCTGATGCTGTTTGACATTGACAGGATGGAGTTGTCCCCGTTCAGCTGTAGCACCCACTGATTTTTCTCAGACGTTGTTTGCTGTGCCAGCAGCTACAGCGCCCTCCTGTTCTGCTGGGAGAGCGCCCGATCCAGTGCAATTATCCAGTTGTCTCCTGATACACATAGCACCTTTCTGTTGTCATCTGTTACAGTTTTCTAACAAATGCTTCCTGCCTTCCATTCATAAGCGCTAGCAGGTCTCTCCTCTAGGCTGAAGGCTGCTGAAGGCTTCCTTCCAGGAAGGAAATGCCTCCTCAGAAGTTGTTTTAGGTGCAGGTGGCAAACGTGTCCCCTTGAATGAGGCCAGCAGCTGTGTAGGTCTGGGATCAGCACACAAGTCAGAGCCATGTCTAATGCAGCTGCTTTGTGTGGCTGGGGTGTTGCAGAGGCAAACCAAAACGGGGGTGATGATAAGAGATAATTAAGCTTTTGCGATAGAAGTTTAATTCCAAACAGTAAGTGATGCTGACCCTGTGCAAGGTTTGGCAGGAAGGCACAGAGAATTTCAAAGCAGCGTTCTGGTTTGATGGCAGTGAGGTGATGAGTGGTTCCAGCTCTTGTCACCTGACAGGTTGCTGAACATGGAGTGACAGTCCTCTCCACACAGAGAAATGGCTTATTTAGCAACATTCATTTCTAATGTGATACAGCTGCCTTTTAAGGATATTCTTAAATAAGGGTAGCCAGCAGGCAGTTCAGTTGTGCCAGAGCTAAAATATATTTAGTCAAATTCTTAATGGTTCACATTAAATTAAATTAGAAGGTTACGTGAAAGGGACTGGTACGAAAGCAATTAGATGTGTCCCAAAAGCAGCCCAAGGCAGTGTGTATACACGGTCTCATCTTTTTTACTGCGCAGAATGGCCCCTCCAATCTGAAAGTGACACACAACAGTGGGACTTCATCATTTCAGGGCAGCAAGGAGAGTGTTGGCTCTGGGTGGTGTCATCTGCTCTGAACACCCTGGTGCCTTCTTGCACAAGCACCTTGTAATAAAAAAGGTTTAAAAAAGGTTAAAAAAAAAACCACAACAACTTGTAAAAATTAATCTTAACTTATTGCAGCAGCACATAGCCCCGGGCAACCAATGGGAACTGAACACTGATCATTCAGGGGAGGTTGGTCCAGGGAGCCCTCAGCCAGGAAGGGGAATTCTGTGGCATTCTGCAAGGAGGGGATGAGGCTGTCCTTGGGCTGCAGTGCCCCTTGCTTCTTCTAAAGAAGACCCACAGTCTCTTCACAGCTCCACATTCCATTTGCACAGGATCAAGCTAATGGATCCAGCTAAACTGCTTTGTTTGTTATGCTCCTTGTTTCTTCTTCGATGGCAGGTGCATGCTGAGAGTTACATGGGGCATATCCAGCCAAACTGATTTCATGTGTAGTTTGACTTTTGGTCCCCCTTCTCAGACATACTTCTATTGGTGTAAATGTAGCAGAAGTGGCTTTTCCTTAGTTTTCCGATATAGTTATTTTCATTGTGGAACCTGCAGTGACAGACTTTGTGTGAGAACTGAGCCATATCGGCGAGAACCATCTCGCTGCAGTCCAGTCTTAAGTTGACTTTGCATTTCCTGGTGTACACCATGCCACAGCCTGCACACAAGTCATTTTAATGCCATCTGAACTGATGAGAGTTTGCTTTAGGAGAGTTCTTATGAGGGATCTTGAAATATATTGCGTGTACCTGTGACTCATGTTTGTCCCCAGCCGTTTATACGATGCAGCCTGCAGTGCAGAGACCTCGTAGATGAAGCAAAGAAATTTCATCTTCGGCCTGAGCTCCGGAGTCAGATGCAAGGACCCAGGACAAGAGCACGTCTAGGTGAGCAGCAAAGGAGAGGACACTGAGGAGGTCTGGGGCGTTGGCAGGTGTTGTGTTATACACCATGTCTAGTGCCTTGTAATCGCACTGAAGTGCTTCACAGCAGTAACCTGTCAATCCGCAGTCCCCAGTGGTACAGAAAGGGGACTAGAGCAAGGTACAGAGGGATGTTTTTTCAGAGCACAATTCCATAGTGACAATGTGGGGACTAGTTGGTTGCCTTTAATCCCAAGCCTCTGCTATAACCATAAAACTAGTTTTGTGAATTGTTGGTACCTCCAGATATGTTTGCCTCAGTATGCGGCTGTCCAAGAAGCGTGGGAAGAGTTTCTTCCTGTCAAAAAAGGCAGGTATCAGTGTCAGAAACAAAATGAGCTGCAAGGTGAGAGACAGCTGTGTGTGTTACACTGAACATGAGTTTTCAACAGGGAATCTCAGAGGGGGAAGCACAAGGAGGGAGATAGAGAGGCCCCTCTTTCCTTTCAGAGGTACTTTTTTTTTTTTCTCCCTACTCTTGTTAAGGCAAGTAAATCACAGAATCCCAGGCTGGAAGGAACCTCAAGAACCATCTGGTCCAACCTTTCTTGGCAAAAGCACAGTCTAGACAAGATGGCCCAGCACCCTGTCCAGCTGCATCTTAAGTGTCTAATGTTGGGGAATCCACCACTTCCCTGGCAAATTATTCCAACAGCTCATTGTTCTCATTGTCAAAAATTTTCCTCTTGTGTCCAATTGGAATCCCCCAGGAGTAACTTGTACCCATCACCCCTCATCTTTTCCATGTCACCCCTTGTAAAAACAGAGTCTCCATCTTTGGAGCCGCCCTTTAAATACTGGAACATGGTGATAAGGCTCAAACCCAGTTCTCTCAGCCTTTCCTCATACCACAGCTTCCCAGTCCTTTGATCATCTTTGTCACCCTTCTCTGGACCCTCTCCAGCCTGTCCACAGCTTTTTTGCATAGCAGGGACCAAAACTGAGCGCCGTATTCCAGATGTGGCCTGACCAGCACTGAATAGAGTGGCATAATGACTTCTTTGTCTCTGCTGGTGAAGCCCTTGTTGATGCAGCCCAGCATCCCGTTGGGTTTCTTTGCTGCAGCATCACTCTGGTCACTCACATTGAGCTTGATGTCACCAGGACCCCCAGGTCCCTTTCCACAGAGCTGCTCCCCAGCCAGGTAGATCCTAGCCTGTGCTGCACACCTGGATTATGCTTTCCCAGGTGCAAGACCTTACATTTGTCCTAGTTGAACTTTACGCTGTTCTTGTTAGCCCACTCTTCCAGCCTGTCCAGGTCTTCCTTCAGGGTGGCTCTCCCTTCTGAAGCGTCCACTTCCCTACTCAGTTTGGTGTCATCAAATCATGATTTCTCCTACCAAGCACAGTCACTGAATTTTTGGGAAAATGCTTGACTTAGGGCTTTAAGCACTTGAGAGCAACATAAACAGTAGGAATGACCTGCAGAAGAAGGAAAAGTATTGTTCCGGCTTCTTCATGACTGTGGCCATTCCTCACCTGATGCACCTTCTCTCATCTTCAGACTCTCTCTGCCTGTCTCTGCCATGTCCTTACCCTGGGCGCACTCACAGGGCACTGCCAGTGGTGCCAGCATTGGCAGCTCTTTGGGCAAGCAAACCCCGCTGCGTGTTCTCCAGTGCTGCTGCTTGTGCAGTGGGGAGGGGCCCTGAAAAGCCCTTCATGGCCATTTCCTGTTATTAACGCTGTTTTAAGGGACAGAACACAGTTTATCCACTAAAGCAGGAGGGTAAATTAGGTTTGTCAGAGAGAAACATTGATTATATTTTTTTGCCTGAAGGGAATGTTGTTGTGATGTGGTTTGACCTCCAGCATAGTCCAGGCCACAGATGGCTCCTCTTTTTCTGGGAACATCCAACATGGGTCTCGGTGACATGCAGCTCAGCTCAACTTGTTGTTTTAGAGACACATTTCATTTTGCTCTTAGTTGAAGTGCTTCACCTGATAAAGGAGATATCACAAATCTGTTTTAATGGTTAATTATATAGACAAAAGCTGTGCACCTTATTGCTAAGGTTCATCTTCTGTATTCAGCCCTACCTGTTTTAATTGATGCAGTGCCATCTGCTATCAGCAGTGTTCTTATCATGTGTCACTTACGAGCTGTGATTAAGTTGTGTATTAATTTTGTATGGGATAAACTGAAATGGTTGCACTTTTAGCTGTCATACTGTACAAGAAGCTTTCCAAGTTGTTCTTGGATCTCTTTTGTGAATCCTTCCTGGTTATTTTTTTATATTATTCTCCTTTATCTGGAAGCTGTTTGGCTTTGTGACAGACAGTGTCTTGTTAAATCTTTGTTGCTCGGTGTTCAGTCATTCTGCAATGAAAAACTGGACATTAATAAACTCTAGTAAAAATTCCTGTTGCAGAAAGGGCCCAAAGGATTCGGGAGATGCTCATCTATTTTTAAAATGATGATAGAAACCTACCACTAAGGTAGACATTACAAAGGAAGTTAATACTCTCCAGGTCACAAGCTTTATTTAACTCTCAGGGAGAAAATAAGAAAAATTCAGGGACAATCTCAGAGAAAAGAAAGTAGAGAGAAGGCAACTTTGAAATAAAATACATAAGATTTAAGAGACAATTTTTTACTTTTTAATTTTTCACTTGTTTCTCAGTGAAATGGCAAACAAAGGTGTCATCTGGTCTGGATGCCATTTGCAAATGAAGGGAGAAGGCCCTCTTTTGTGAGGAGGCTGCAGCGAAGCAGGCATCCTCCTTCAGCTTTCATGGGGTGGTAAGAGGTTTGGAAAAAAAAATGCAGAAAGAATACTAAAGAAGATATTATCAAGCCAACTTCAGCACCTAACTTAGCCCACTTGTCTTCTCAGAGTCCCACTAGGAGGAATGGGCAGACAGCTCCTACCACCTGAGCTCACCCTGCTGCCAGCACCCTGGCAGAGCTTCTCTCTCTTCCCTCCGATGAGGACAGAGGGACCCCGGGTGGCTCCTGCCCAGCTCAGGTGCCGGCTTCAGAGCAGTGATCAGACCAGGGATTCAGAGGCTGCTTGTTGCACCAAGGAAGGCTCAGTGTTTGTTTCTTCAGGTGATTCCCTTGTGGTGACCCTTTGGTTGTGAAGGGATTGACTTGACTTTGCTCTCTCTCTTTACTCTAGGAGCTAATGAAGTCCTGCTTGTGATCGGCGGCTTTGGCAGCCAGCAGTCACCTATTGATGTTGTGGAGAAATACGACCCGAAAACCCAGGAGTGGAGTTTCTTGCCAGTAAGGGACCATTTTTGACCATTACTGGGTTGAACAGGCTGTGATCAAATGCTGATCCTGTAGTGTCAGCTATATAACCTTCCTCTTTGGGCTGTCCTTTGCGTTCTGCTTATAATTTCCGATGTAAAGTTCTTTATAGTTGCTGGGATTTACATAGTGAATGCTGAAACCACTTCACGTTTGCAGATTTGCTAAGTAAGCTTTGTATAAGAGGTGGTTGTCATATTTCTAATCAGATGAGCCTGCAGAGACCCACATCTTTGTTGTGGGAGTGAGAACTCTTGTGTTTCTTATTGAAGAGGTGTTAAGCTTTAAGGTTAGTGATGGTAATTTAAATGTCAATAGGATTAGTATAATCAGTCCTGCTCTCAGGCAGGCTGCACAATCTGTCTGGTTTCATTGTTTCTGAGCATAACGGGAGACAGTAAGGAAGAGAGAATTCCTGCACTGAGGACTATTTCTACCCAAATTTAAAATCACCTTTATCCATGTGAAATGGTGGAGAATTGCCTCTTCTTCAATATTGCTAATCACAGAAGACCCTGCATCACCTGGTGTCCCAAAATTCGGTTCTTTTTTGGACACTAAAAGCTTCAGGTATTTTCATTGAAGACTCATCTGAGTCTCCACATTTTCCCATTAACAGTCTCTGCAGGGAGCCAGCGGGAGGGCACACCGACCTCCAAGATGCATCAAAGATTCAGTAGCACCATAAGATAAATTACATTTAGTGCAAAATATTTTAGTGCAAAGAGACATGACCGTGAGAAGAGAACATGGCAGAGACAGAGTACAGGCAGAGGGGAGGCAAACGCAGTCATTAAGCATTTTAGCCAGGACTGTATCCTTTAAATCCATAGTGGTGTTTGCCTCTGCAGTAGTGGGCCACTTTCCAGAAGAGGATGGAAGAGCAGCAGTCAGTCTCCATGCATCAGTGTTAGTTCCTTTTCTTGACTTCTTTGTTCTTTTCACTGCTTTAGAGTATCACCCGTAAGAGGCGCTACGTTGCTACAGTGTCCCTGCATGACCGGATTTATGTGATTGGGGGGTACGATGGTCGCTCTCGTCTCAGCTCGGTGGAGTGCTTGGATTATACATCAGATGAGGATGGCATCTGGTACTCTGTGGCGCCGATGAACGTACGGCGAGGGCTGGCAGGAGCCACGACCCTGGGAGGTATGTCCTGTCTCCGTGCTGACAGCACAGAACAGTTCAGTTCTTGTGCTGAAAAGCCCTGAGCTGGTGTGTGCAGAGTGGGATGGCTCCGAGGGAGGAGGGGAGTCTGAAATTCTGGCTTCTCCTCATTTGGATGTAGAAATGGAAAACTTGCCCATGTATCCTGAGAGGAGCTCTGCCTCCGCTTCATTCCTACAGCATGTGTCTGTGCATCGAGGGAAAGGAACCCTGAGGGATTATGGAGTGGGAAGCTCTCGGGGTGGTGAAGGTGGTGTGTGTTACTGAGCGCAGGCACCGCAAACAGCAATAACCACCCAGCACTGGGGAGAGGCTGAAACTGGAGCCTGTGCAGAGAAGGATTCTTAGGACAGACTTGGAAGAAGAAAATTAATTTACTGAGCAAACTAGAACACTTCAGCTTGCTTATGCTGACAAACAAAGGACAAGAGGGGATAGATTGTTCTCTATGAGTTTAACTTGGCATGAGAAGAAATCGGCAATATAAGAATTGAGTAAGAACAAATGGTTATAAGCAAGCCAGGCAAAAGTCAGTGTGGAAAGAGAGGAAGTTTCCTAGCCATTAAAATTACTCTAATGAATATTCTGTGCTTTAATGCTTATATTACATTATCTTCTTAATAATTAGTACTGGTTAAATATTATTCATTTACATCATTAATAATCTATGCTAATTAAAGTTCTCTTAAAAATGCAACTGCTTGGAAGATAACAGATTTGTGAAAGCATTGCATGAGTTAGGTTATCCAGGATAAGGGACTGATCTCAATGATCCAGACCTATCTTTTGGATCTTCTTTCCTCTTGCCCTGTGTGTTTACTGCCTTGTAAGCATTTACTTCAGGGAGGTGCTGACAGGATGCTGATGACAGGCAGGGTCTGAGCACAGCAGTGTTTCAGAAGGTTCTGCAGCATGAGAAAAATAAACGGGGTGTCCGTGTTGTCTTTTATCCATCAACAAGAAGCAGATTTAAGGGTCACCTGGGTTTTATGTTTGTTTAGTTTGTTGGGTCTGAGCAGGCTAATGCAGCGAGGTACAATGAGGAGGCTGGGTTTCTCTTGGCTCCGAACGTGCCAGGATCTGTAGTTGTTTCTGTATTTTGCAGTCCGAGTTTTAGGCTCGCTCCATGTGCATGCTTGATACTTGATTCGCTGAGTCCAACCTCTGTCTAACCTTGCAGACATGATCTATGTTTCTGGTGGGTTTGATGGAAGCCGACGTCACACCAGTATGGAACGATACGACCCGAACATTGACCAGTGGAGTATGCTGGGAGACATGCAGACAGCCCGGGAAGGAGCAGGGCTTGTTGTAGCTAATGGAGTTATCTACTGCCTCGGTAGGTGCCCTTGGGACCTCTAGGCATTCTGCAACACTTGCTCTTCACAGAAATGGCAGTGCAGATGCTGTCTGTGAGGAGCACCAACTATGTCATGTCCCGATTAGAAGATTTAATTTCCCTACGCTGGGCACTGCACAGTTCTGTCAGGGAACACAGCCTCTTCTCACCGTTACCATTGCAATGGCTCAGGCTGGAGCTGCCATTAACTACAGTAAATACTGTCAGAAGCAAATTGGCCACAATCAGGCTATATTTGAGGGACGGCTGAAGCATGGGGGATGAGCAGTGCCAGCTGAGCTTTGCAGGGATGGGCAGTGGCTGAAATGCCCCAGAGACGAAGCAGATAGTCAAGGGACAGAGCATCTGCCCCACACGAAGCAACGGTGGCTGTGGCATTTCAGAAATGTAACCTCAGCACCCATTTCATTTTCCGAGACCTGCACCAGCTGTGAATATGGTGAGAGTGCTAGAGGGCAAATCTCTCTGAGGGCTTCAGTAAATTTCTTCTGTAGATACTCCTTCTGGGCCCCAGAAAAGGCAGGCCCAGTGCTGTACCCACAGCAGTCCAGCACTGTTGCAGTCCCATTCCTGGGGAGTCACAGATACTGGACAATGGTTTATGGGTCTCGTTTCCCTCTCCCAGATTCAACCCATGCAGTCCCCTGAGGCAGATGCCAGAATGTTGCTCCTTTGCTGATGCTGCACAAAGAGATTTCTTGGTATCCGCTCGTGAAGGAGCTCTGTGAGACATCCCAGCCCGCACTGTGGAGCCTCATAGTGTCAGCTGGCAGCCGCAGCATAGGGACCCTGAGCCAGACCAGGTCTGGAAGCTGAACATCTATTTTAGTAGGATTGGCATCGGCACTGGCATCAGCAGGCTCAGAGGCAGCTCTGGGCAGCGTGGTGCTACCCTGGCTGCACTGGTCTGGAGAGGTGATGCTCTCCCAGCACGGCCTGTGCAGGCTGGGGCAGAGCTCGCTCTGAACTGGCTCCGCTCTGGCATTGCGAGCTGCAGAGATCCTCCTTGTTCTGCCAACCCGGTGTGCTGGGAGCTGGGCTGATGGCAGTGCAACGCTGTACTAAGGATGAACCAGGCATGTTACTGCTCTCTGCACAGAAAACGCTTTCCAGAAGTCAGACCCATGGTTTGCTCCTGTATTTTGTTTCAGGTGGCTATGATGGGCTGAACATACTGAATTCTGTAGAGAGGTATGATCCCCACACTGGACACTGGACAAATGTCACCCCAATGGCCACTAAGCGCTCAGGTAAGAGCCCAGAGTGCCTTGAGGTCAAAATGTTTTGGACTGCACTGAGGAAGCAGTCACTGCTGGCTTGTCCTGCCGCCCTGCAGGATGCTGGCTCACCCCAGCGGGTGGTTTGCCTTTGAGAAGGGATAATTTTAGGACATGCTGATTTAACTCCCCAAGAGAAAGATTAATTTTCACATGCCTGATGTCTCCATCCCATGCTAAGATGTGTACAGAGGAAGGTAGCAGGGGTTTATAGGTTACAGAGAGGGAGAGGAAGTCTTGTGTGACTTCCATAGCTAGGAACAGTGCACGGCTTGGAGAAAAGCAAGCATGGAACAAAGCACAGACGATAGTGCAAGAGAATGGGACGGTTTGCCAAGTCGGCATTGTCAGCCGTGCAGGATATGGCAAAGGCAGGAGGGCTCTGGCAGACCCTCCTTCTCCTGCGCCCTAGGAAATGCTGGGCATCAGCTCCTCAGGCAGCAGAGAGCAGCCAGAGCAATGTCACGCTGCAACAGTCGTACACTAATGACTGAAAACACAGTGTCGTTATGCATTAATTACCCCCCACCAACTCTTAGTTTCTTTCCTGCTTGGCGCCTTACCTGAGCTTTGGCAGTGGTATCTAGAAGAAAAATTTTTGGAGTAACTTTGTCTCGGCTCTCCTTCATTCCTCAAATGAGTTGGGGCTTGTGCAGCTCCTGTGTGCTCACGTGCTGGCCCTCTGCTATTGCACTGTGTCTCGGGCCACCTGCCCCAGGTCTCCATGGCCGTGCCAGCGAGCAGCCAGGGCCTTGCTCAGCCATGTGTGGATGGGCAGGATGCTCAGTGCCTCCACAGCTTTGTCATTCTCGATGGAGCAGTTCTGCTGTGCTGACAGGCTCTCTTTCAAAACTCTTCTGAAGTTTATTTTTTTCTAATTCTTTCAATAAATGTCTTTTACAGTTAGCCCAGGCAGCATTGTTTCTGTTTTTTCTCTGCTGCAGTGTTCTTGTTTAGGGACAAGTGCTGGTTACTCAATTAAAACTGGTCTCTCTTCTAAAAACATGTAAACTTTTTTGTGTCTGCAGCAGCATTCACCAAAACCCCAAGCTTTAAATATTTACCCCTGTGACAGGGCTATTCCTGTTAAGTGTGGGTTGGAAAGTATTTCCCATGTGCCAAGAATGGATTTGATTTAGAAGTTGGTCACTTTCCACATCCAGAAGGACCCCCAGAGACAAGGATGTGATAAAATCTGTGTGTTTTCCTATGTCAGAGGCAACAGGTGAGACCTATCCCCAGATCTCTAGAAAGCCTAAGGCTGAGAGGGCTTTCCCCGAGAGCTCTGTTGTATGCACCAGAGAAGATTGCTTTGGGCAAAACCAAAAGCAAAGAGTTCAAGGGAAAAGCCTTTTATAAAACACATTTCCCAGGTCCATGCTGGCTTCCCACGAGACTTGGAGGCTTTAGGTAGCAGTGCCCTGGCCCATGGAGCTTCTCGGTGCCACAAGTGAACAGGAACAAGCCAGGTTCCTTCCTCAGGGCTGTGACCTGGAGCGCTGAGGTCTGAAACAGGGGGGTGCCCAAAGGCATTTTTTGCCCTGGGTTTTTGTGCTGCTGTTCTGTGGTACTAACACCCTAAACTCCTAGTAGGTTACATACCAGTTGCACTTCAACCTCCATCCTGCTGTCAGTTACAGTCCATCCATCCTTGGACTCTATGACTTCTTTTGCCCCGAGGCTTTGACGCTCTTTCTAGACCTGTCTGTGTGTGGGTCTTTGAATTCTAAGAAAGACGGGGACTAAAAGTAGTCTTGCCTTTATTCATAGGGGTTGACTCCTTGTTTCTCTTCATCTCTTAGGACAGGTTCTGGAGGTAGCCCACCCCTCAGAAACCATGGCCATATTGCATTGCTAGACCCGACCGCTCTGATTAGGCCTTGGACTGGTCTCAGCCCAAGTCCTTCCTGAAGCCATTGGCAAGGCCGTGGGGGCAGCCTGGCCATTCCCAGCTGTTTTGATGCTCTTGCAAGGACAGACAGTGACAGTGAGGTTGCATTTCGTGGAACAGAAAGTCTCTTATGCCCTGTTTGTGGAAGAAACAGATCGGTGCCCAAGAGCCGCAGGGTGGGTGGCTCGTTTCCTTCAGGGTGTTCATCAGTGCAATAGTTGTGTGTTGGTGGTAACAGCCTGACAGGGTTTACTCTGCTCGAAACAGCAGCGGCTGTTGCAGGAGCACCTGAGGCCATGAAGTGCATCCGTATCTTACTGTGTTCTTTGGTGCTTTACTGGAGGGGGCTGCAGATGAGGAACAGGGGCTGGCAGGGGTTTATTTTCCACTGTCATAAATTCCCAGTTGGGCCAACTGTATTATTGATTGCTTTTACTGGGGCAGGTGAGAACAGCTGCTCAGACGGATGCTTCAGCCACTTATGCCTCTGTGATCGTGTCATGGACACCAGTTTTCATTTCCCCACCTCCCAGAGGAGCAATGTCAAAGAAATCCCTTCTCCAGCTTCACATGGAACAGTATCGTTCTCCTTGCTACAGCCAGGGGCTGGGTGACACCAGGGAGCCAGAAACGCCAGAGAAACCTGGCTGTGTGGGGACAGAATCCCAGCCGAGGAGTCCTTCAGCTGAAGTGACCAGCTCCTATTGCTGGTGCTGCCCTGGCTGCAGCGCTGCTCTGTCCCCTGAATGCCAGAGGTTCAGCAGCATTTCCTACAGTTACAGGTTTTCACGTATCATATTGGAGACAAAGAATAAGAAAATCTCCTCTGAAGAGGGAGAAACTGACCTAGTTGAGGCTTGTAACAGTGAGCCCCAGGCACGGTGCTGCCAGTGTCAGCCATGGGTGTAGCTGTGCTGCCTTCTCTGTCCCCAGGGGCTGGAGTGGCTCTGCTGAATGACCATATTTATGTCGTTGGTGGCTTCGATGGGACGGCACATCTCTCCTCTGTGGAAGCCTATAATATACGCACTGATTCCTGGACAACTGTAACAAGCATGACGACCCCGCGCTGCTACGTGGGGGCCACCGTGCTGCGGGGACGGCTGTACGCAATCGCTGGGTAAGTGTCTGCCCTGGCTGGACAGGGAGATGTCCTGCATGTCTGTTTGCTGCAACAAGTGGGTTGAGGTGACGCAGCCCGCTGCCCTGTCAGGTGGCCTCTCCTCGCATTTATATTTCAAGCTTTGAGAGAGGAGACAGCCCACACATTCACCGCGTCTGACCTAAATAGGCAGGGTGATGGTCCAGAGCCAAGATAGGCAGGAGAGCAGCAGCAGACAGCAAAGGGGAGCCTCATGCAGTGGGTTTATTTGAGGCCATTCCTGCTGGATGCAGCTGTCCAGCCTCCTAGGAAGGGCTCTGAACACCTCAACCTCTTCCTTCAGCAGTATCCTTCACCCATAACTTTCTGTCCTCGCAGATACGATGGCAACTCCCTGCTGAGCAGCATTGAATGCTATGATCCCATCATTGACAACTGGGAAGTGGTAACCTCCCTGGGGATGCAGCGCTGTGACGCTGGAGTCTGCGTCCTTCGGGAGAAGTGATCCGGAGGGAGCTTACAAAGAAGAATATCCTAAAGAGTCTCAGCTAGAGGAAGAGTCCCGAGTGATTTGCAGTGACTGTTCTTGAGAGTTGTGGATGCTGTGGAAATAGGCAGCAGGACAGCAGCTTTCTGTGCTGCTTTTGACTAGAGCATATGCATAAACGTTTTATCTCAGCAGTCATTTGAAATCGGGGGCTCTGTGTGAAGCTGGAGAAGGTGGCAAAGTAGGTCAGGAGAAGCTGCATTCTCTGCTGTTCCTGTGGCTGTGTCCATCGGCAGAGCAGAGATGCTCCAGCCTTGGCGCCAGCCAGCCTGGTGAATGCTTCCAAGGACGTGTACATACAACTGGGTGGTCTCCTCAGCCACTGCAGGACCACGCAGGTCCTCTGGTTGCTCTCAGCCATGTGGATGTGTGAGGGTGAATCCAGCTGCTCTTATGTTTCAGCTTCAAATCATCTTGTACATACTGAATGTTTAAACATGCTCCTCGAGTGCACAGCAGTGCAGAGCCAAACGGAGCGAGCATGTGGAGGGGGTCCTGCACTGTAGCTGCGTCTGTAGGTCCCTCACAGGTCTGCACACAAAAGGAGTCGCAGATTCAAGCTGTCAACTACTGAGACCCAAAAGCCTGAGACTGCAGGGGGCAGAGGGTAGGGGAAAAGCTCATTGCCTGGTGTAGAAGCAGGTCTGCAGGGTTTGTGCCCTGATCAGGGGGCTCAGGGTTCATCACACTGCATTTCCTTCAAAAAGCTTGACAGACCCAACTGTAAAGGGCTGCATTTTCTGGCAGCCGGAGCCTTGCTGTGATGCGGCGGTGCCTTTGCCCCCATCCTGGTGGGGAGGTCACCTTGCAGAGGCTGAGGCCCTGAAAGTAGGGACACAATTGCTACTATCCCTGTAGATCTTGGTGGTGAGTGACTGGAGTTCGTCTCTGGACAGCCCTCTCTCCAGCGCATCCACGTCAGCCTTTCAGTCAAGTTCATTGTGTTGATTTTCCTTTTATCTAGGGTTTTTCTGCTTCCAGG
This sequence comes from Xenus cinereus, assembly GCA_025774025.1. NCBI lineage: Eukaryota > Metazoa > Chordata > Aves > Charadriiformes > Scolopacidae > Xenus > Xenus cinereus. Next base: position 499,943 of record JAOXJK010000013.1, read on the forward strand.
GTCATTTTGGAGTGACATCCAGGCTTCCATTTTGCCCTTTGTTCTCAGCTGTTCCCCCACCTCGTAACTCCACATCCTTGTACTCTAGTGATCCTCCGCCTGCTCCAGGAACCCCACTGGCTCACTGGGGCACTCTCCTCAGCATGTCTCCTGCCTTTCTGCGTATCCGGGAGCTCGGGCTCTCCTCTGCCATCGGCTTGGCCCCCGCAGTGCCTGGGCTCTGCGTAGTGCTGCTCGTCAAGCTTACTGCTGACTCCTTGCTTGGGGACAGGGTGGGATCAGGGACGTGGTAGCATGACTTAATGATGCACTTTCAGCCAACGCTCTGACTTTCTGCATTTGTTTCTATCACACAAGTGTTCTGTGGTTTTGTTTCCTATGTTTATTTTTTAATGAAAATATAAAGAATAAAATATTTCCTGAGCCAGTGGGAATTTAGCTTCTGTTCTCTACATTCAAGCCATTTCTGTAAGTGCTGTGTGAAGGGTATGTACAAACCCCGTGTGAGACCAGGCGGCCTCTGCCCGGCAGTGTCAGCATGGTAGTGAAAAACTGCTCCATCTCCATCCACTGGGATCCATGGCCCAGAAACCCTGGAGGACTTGCTAACTGGGGGTGAACTTGTTGCAAGATCTGCTTGAGAAGAGTGTGGCAGCAGAGATGAGGAAAAGACTGTGATAATACTCTTACAATAGAGCCCGCAGTTGCAAAAAATAACAACTCCTTTGTCCACCATGGAAACGTGGGATGAATGCAGCCCGGTATTAATTAGTCTGTTCATGGTGTAACTACAAAATACCTGTCCAAAACCTGTTGATTTGAAGGCAAACTGTAGTGTTCAACCCATCAGCCTTTGATGACTGAGTGCTCTCCCCACTGCCTCCCCCAGTAAACATCTGACATTCCAGGTTTCAGATGGTCTCTCCTGACACATCTCCCTTGGGGTGAACAACTCTGTCACTCTTCAGCCAGTGAGAAGTACGTGAGGAACCAAAAAGGTAAAAGTTGCTGCTTGGGGGAGTGCAGCGTTCCTGAGGAAGCATTCATGAGTTCATACGTGGATCCGTCCTACCCCCTATACCTCTGCCATGGGCAGGGACATGGGCACAGGGACGGGATTTCCAGGCTACCAAACCTGGAGCCACCAGTATCTCCCCGTCCTGCTCTCCTGCAAAGTCCTCGGGGGTGTGGAATCAGCTCCAGAAGTGACTTGTGCTGAAAAAAAAAAGATGTCCTGTGCCTCATTCTGCTGAAGCTCAGCAGACTGAAGTGCCAGCATCAGGACTGGATCACAGCAGGACGTGACCCTACTTGCAGTGGCCACCAGATCACAACGCTGCCTTCCCAGGACGAGATGTACTGAAGGGCTTGAAGAGGAATTGGCATTTCCAGTTAGATAATGAACAATATAAACCTTCAAAATGGTCTGCATCTGTGCACAGCTGGAGATGAGAAAACTCACAAGCTACTGCTGAAGGGTCAAAATGTTCTGATTGAAAAGAAGCGGGTGCTGATTCTGACAGACCAGTAAGAATGAAGCTCTGCTCCACGAATAATCTAGGAGAAAATGCTAAAATGCAGAATTAAGCATAAATTTTCAACACCCCAGAATAATTGGCTACAGATCTCTTTGGGTTGGTAGGTTTTTCTTTCTTCTTTGGAAGATCCAGAGGACTGTAGCAAAGACAAGCCCCACGCCAGCAACCAGCCCTGACCAACCTGCCCAGCACAGCACAGCCTTGCCCACAGGAGTGGTGGCCCACGAGCTGGGAGGCGGCACTGCAGTGTTTGTCACTCAACGGAGTTTTATGGGCAGTGGATCTGGCCAGGAAAGCTTCATCTCAAGTTAATTTGATGAGCAGGCAGTGTTGAAGTGAGCATTGACGCAACACTGCAAGCTTTTGACTTGCAAGTCCATTCAGACTTCACCCAGGCCAGGTAAAGGGCTTATTTTCCTCCTGCCTCCCCATCTGACCAGGATTTTGCTCCGTATTTATCCTGCTACCACCTAAATTAGTATATGCACACTTAATACAATCGAGCTGAAGCCCTACAACCATGTTGCTTCTTAGCGCACTACAGTCTGGGGGGCAAAGGCCTTTACTTCATCCCTCCTGCACTGGAGGCTCCTGCCTGCAGCAAACGTGTGGGCAGGAGCAGCACTTCCTTCGGCTGGTCATGGGAGGCAGAAGGGACCCATTGGGAGGCTCCGAAGTTCTGGAGGGAGCTCAGTGAGACAGAACTGACACTGCTCGGGTGCCTTCGAGGCAGCACAGCCTTTCAGGCTCCCAGGACAGTGCACAGCCTGAGCTGGGACAGAGCCAGGGCTCCTGGTCACGTCCACTCTGGGCTTTTCTAGTCAAAGTGATGTTTGCAGTTACACAAGAAGAAAAGTAAACACAGAACTGAAGGATAACTGCGGGTGAGAGAGGCAATCTGACGGTCTGTGACCCTGCTCAGAGGAGATCCGGTTTGGATCAGGTTTCTCAGGACTTGTTCATTGAGTCCAGAGTATCTCCAAGCTCGGGGATGCTGTGAGTTCCCTGAGTTGCTCTGGCTGCAGAGCAGATGAGTCCCTGTCACCAGCCGCCCTTGGGCACCGTGTGTTTCTGCAGGCACCTCCTGCGCTGTGGCAGCGGGAACTGAGTGGCAGGAGCCCCTCTCCTCTCTCTGGTGCCACAAGCACCAAACCCCGAGGAAGGAGGACACATCTCGGGCAAGGGAGAATGCAGAACTTGACAGCACAGGCTCCTCTGCAGATAAACTTGCTGCCTGCACCCGGCGTTTCCCAGAGGGAACTGAACAAAGCTGCTCAGGACGGGAATTGGAGATGGCAGAACTGAGGATGTGCAGAAATGTCCCCTTGGCTCCCTGCAGCTTCCCAGCACAGCCCGGCCCCTGTCACCACTCTCCAGGGCAGTCACTGTACCATGGTGAGGACAGGATGACTGCTCAGCCCTTACACTGAGCTGTTGCCGAGTGGCAGGGTTGTGCTGGTCACTGCTGAGCCACCGTGGGTGCAGAGCCCCCGCCACGGCACATGGAGACACCCCAGCTCCTGCTCAGCCACCAGCTGTTGCCTCTTTCAGGCAAATCAAGACCTTTCTGCAATTGGTTTATGTGACACTTTTGAGCAGGGGGTGCCCCAGGGTTGCTCATGGTGGCTGTTGCTGAACTTCACACCACCCTTTGAACATCCACTCCCCTCCTGGCTCCCCAGCACACACCGGATGGCTCAGGAGCACCGATGCCCCGTGCGCTGCTTCCACCTTGCACGATTCGCAGGACAGTGGGGTTTGTGTCTCCCGGCCACACTCACAGCTGGTGGCAGGGAGCAGAGCCAAGGCTGACGATGCAGCGTTCAGGACTGTGATTGCCCAGGCTGGAGCCTGAGGTGAGCAGCTGGACTGCTGATGGAATCCTCCGTCTTTATTTAGTACCTTGAATATCAGTTCCCATTTCTGGCTTCTCCTGGGAGTTCTTGGGACACAGCAAGGTAGTAGGAGGATGGTGTATATTTACAATAAATGGTCAGGAAACGGCAAGAATCAGGGCTCTCCTGGGATCTGTTTTAGCCCCTAAAGCAGCAGTGGATACCATCAACAGGCTCGTTTCAATCTTCCCAGCAGTGGGCTGCTGGCAGCAGGTCCCAAGATCAGCACAAACCCACAGTGCCTCAGAGCTGCTCAGTGACGAGCAACCCCCAGCAGAGTCACCTGGGCCCCAGCACCTCACCTCCAGTGCCACTGCCTGGAAGCACCGGCACAGCCTCCTGCTTTTCCCAGCCTCTCCAGGGTCAGGATGAGCTCTGGCTTCCCCTCCTGGAAAACATTTTGTCCTGAATGTCAGCACCTCGGCCCTTTCAGTGCACTCCTCTCCTTCTCCCCATTTCTGAGCGGGTTCTCTGTACCGAGCTGCTGAGGGAGCTGCTGTCCTCGATGGGCCCAGCCGGCTGGCAAACAGACTATGGCTGCCAACCCTTCGCGACCCTCCCGTGCCCCCCCAGCCCGGTTTCACACCGGGATCCCCGCACTCAGCTGCTCGCCCCGCCCGCGGCGCGGGGACCAGAGCCCTGTCAGGCCCCGCTCGCCTCAGGGGGCTCCACAGCGCCTCCCCCCCAAGTCCCCTCAGGCGCCAGAGGCCCGGCAGGAACTCAGGGGCCGTTCGAACCCCGCCGTTTCGCGGCAAAGCGGCAGCGCGAGCCTCCCGGCACCCTCTGAGGGGACGTCCCGCCCCTCGGCGTCGCCTGACCTCACCGCGCTGGCACCGCCCCTCGGGCGGCGGCGGCCGCAGCGCGCCTGCGCAGTCATGGCGGCGGCCTGCGCAGAGATGGAGCCGGCGGCGGCGCCTCCTCCTCCTCCCTCTCCCCCTCCGACCGCCGCGCCGGGCTCGGCCGAGCTGGTGTGCGCGCAGGGCCGGAACCTGAAGGCGGTGCTGTGCCAACGCTGCGGGTCGCGGGTGCTGCTGCCCGGCGCCGCCACCTTCGCCCGCCGTGAGGTACCGGGGTGCGAGGGGAGGGCGGGAGCGGCGGTGGGAAGGAGGGAGGGAGGGAGGGAGGGAAAGGTGCGGGAGGGGAGGGCGCCCCCTGCGGGCCGGGCGCTGACGCCGTGTCTCCCGCAGCTCCTCCTGCCCGCCATGAGGAAGAAGGCGGCGGCGACGGGCGGCGGCGGCGACGGGGACGTGGTGCGGGAGCACTGGCTGGTGCGCGACATGTTCTCCTTCGAGAACGTGGGCTTCACCCGCGACGTGGGCAACGTCAAGTTCCTGGTGTGTGCCGACTGCGAGGCGGGGCCCATCGGCTGGCACTGCCTCGACGACAAGGACAGCTTCTACGTGGCGCTGGAGCGCGTGGCCCACGAGTGACGCTGGGCTGGGGTCGGGGGCGACGGTCCCGGGCACCCGCTCGGGGAGCTGGGCTCAGCCGCCGGGAACCCCGCCTGCCCCGCAGCCTGCCCGCCCGGGCAGTGACAGACTGAGCCAGGCCCACAGACTGACCGTGGCCCGGCCACCCCACGGCTTGACTGACCACGGCCTGGCCACCGGACTGGCCCAGCCACCCCATGGCTTGCCCGACCACAGCCCGGCCACCGGACTGACCCTGGCCCAGCCTGACCACAGCCCAGCTGGTCACCCCAGAGCCCAGATCCTCGGACTGACCAGCACCAAGAGGCGCGGCACCGGCAGCGCCAGCTCCTCGCCTGAGCCCCCCCGGGAAGGACGCGGCAGCAGGAGAGTCCCCTGTCACCTGCAGGGGCAGCTCCCTGTGACAGTTCTGCCAAACAGCTTGATCTGCTGCTGTCGGAAGAAGCGGCCTCAGGCCTTCCTGGCTGCTCTCGGTCACTTCTTCCCTGTGCAGCTGCTGTCTCTCAGATGTGCCAAGGGATCTTCCAGGCTGCGTGACACGGCCGTGTAAATGGGGGTGCTGGCATGAGGGCAGGGCAGGACTGCTGCATCGCACCGTCAAGGTGGCTTAAATTGTCTGAACTATGGCCAAAGCAGTTACAGGGTTTTAGGCTGCATCTTCTGTTGATTTTTCAGAAGAAATGTTCCCTGCCCCACACCCTAACATTTAGGTTCTCTAAAACCTCATCCTACTTGACAACTGTAACCATATGGCACCTAAAGCATGTGTAAGGCATTTTATGTAACACTGTATGCAGTTTTATTAACAGAGTACTTAGAAATAAAATACAGGTAGAGTTTGCAGACAGCATAGGCTGATAGAATGGCAAAAAAAGAAAATGTGTGAGACTGTAGTATTTCCAGGCAGCAAGAATGAAGACATTCCAACCTGAAAAGGATTTGAGTCATTGGACATGTGTCTCAGTGCTGCAGAGTGTCAAAACAGCCATGTGTGTATTAAACAGAGAAGTCAGGAAGGAATTTATCTTCTGTAAATGCAGCCAGCATGATACGCTGGGATATTGTGTCCAGTTTTGGTCTCTTGCCTTTTAAAAGGTGGGCATAAAGCAGACTGAGAATTGAAGGAGGCTGCAGGAGCCATACTTCTCACTGTATTTATCTTTTGGTAATTGTGGTCAGTTCACATTCTTGTTTGCAAACCCCTGTATGAATAATACAGCAGCTTTAGAGTGATGGTCGTGGGTCACAGAGGATGCCTTGCTGTGGGAGGTGTATGGGTGTGCTAATAAATGCTAATAAATACTTTTGGTATCAGTGCAGCTGTACAGGCACAACTGTCATTGTGCTGGGATGATGACATTGTACTTGCCATCAAAATCAAGGTCGGTTGTATTTAAAGATTAGCAATGTTGGTGAAGGCAACCTGACAGGAAGTGGGGGAGAAACAAGTCCTTTCTTCTTCCAGTGCCTGAACACCTGCATTTTTAGGATTTGGAGACTCTGCCCTAATGTAGAACAACCAGGCTGGTGGCTGTTCTGGGGCTGCGCTTTCAGAAACCTCTGCTGGGGACAGTCAGGGTTCATGAATGGGAGGGCAAGAGGCAGTAACTCCGTAGTCTGTGATTAAGGCTCTTGCTTGGGTAGTAGGTGAGTCTTGTGCAGTGTCCTTGCTAAATATGTCAGGTGCACATTTGACAGGAAAATTTATTTCCTCCTGCCCTTCTTGTTTAGACCCTAAACCCAGTGACTGAACAGGTTCATCAAGGAAGTGTGCCTAGAAGGGCAGGAGAACCTCATTTGGGTTCTGCACAGGCACAAAGAAATAGTGGGATCGCGTGACTTTAATTCCACACTTTCGCTTAGATTGTTGTCTGTTGGGCAATGTGTTTTGACCTGTAATACCTACATGATAGTCCACGTTACTAAAGTATAAAATGTGTTGCACAATAGTTCCATTTTGAAGACACCACTGTGCAGAACAGGCTTGTGGATATCAGCTTGATTAATGCCGAGTAAATAACACTTCTCTAAAAAAATGGTACCTGTGGATTCCTGATATCGGGGAGTATTTGATGGGTGGCACTGGGACGAAGTGGAGGTGGTGGCAGAAGCTCTTCCCAGGGAGTAGAACCCTTCCTGGAGAGATGGGAGACCTGGGGCTAAAGGCTGCCTTCACCTCAGCACTGCAGCAATTTGGAGCCACTTCAGTGTGGTGTTGCTCGGTGACGGTGAGTAATGAAAGCTCCTCCTGCCCTTTGGCGTGAGAGCGATGTGCTGAATGGCAGCATCCTCCACAGGATCCAGGTTTGGTTGCTGCTGACTCTTAATTATGAAGTAGGATCACAGAGATTGTGGAAATGCCAAGAAGAAATGTACAGTCTGTTAGGAATTCACGGGAGGAAACTGTTGTAGTTTCTTGGGATCTTTCAAGGTAGGATGTTGGCTTCCTGCAGCTTGGAGATGCTGTGAGGTCTACCTTGAAGTCCAGGTAGCACAGGCAGGACACAGTGCTGGTGAAGGTACCGCTGTGCAGTAGAGCAGTTCGACTGTTGATGGCCAGGAGCATCTGGGTAGCTCTGGGGTGACAGGGCATCCTGAGAGCTGAAGTGAGAATGAAGGGTAGATGAAAAAAATAAAAATAATGGTGAAGATGGAAAAGCTGCATCACTCTGTGGAATTTGAGCCCAGGCAATTCCACTGTGACATTAACTGAGCTTTAGAGGAAGAATGTCTGCAGTCAGCAAACCTCTACTCAGGGAAAAGGTCTGCCATGTTTATGCGACAGACAGCAATGTCAGGTTTGGGAGCATCTAATGAAGCGCTGAAAAGTTTTTGTGTTAATGAGAGCTCACAAACGTGGATAGTCTCACAAATAAACATAATCTTTTCACTGCTTTATATCTAACATGTTGAAAAGCTTTTTTCCAGCTGCCTGCAGGAACTTGTAGGAAAAGGATAGGCAAGAGCCAACTTTCAGGTATGGGAACCACTTCCATAGGACCTGTCAACGCTCATCTCGACGCCCGTCTTTATCATCAACAAGACAGACCAGGAACCCTTATTTCCATGTGCAGGTCGCTTTACATTAATTTGAAAATCGATTCTTCTACATAAATAGCTGCATAGGCTTAGAAAAAGGAAGACTAGGGAAAACGTAGGCCCCCTGATGAATGAGGTGGACCCCCTAGTGGTGGAAGACACAGAGAAGACAGAGTTACTGAATGTCTTCTTTTCTTTGGTCTTCACTGCTAAAGCTATCCCTTGTGAATCCCAGACCCTGGAGGCAAGGGGGGAATCTTCCTCTCTTCCTGGAGAGAGGAAGATTTTCCCTCAGTGGAGGAGGACCGGATTAGAGACCACCTGTCCAAACTGGACATCTATAAGTCCATGGGCCCTGACAGGATGCACCTGCAAGTGCTGAGAGAACTGGCAGATGTTATTGCTGGGCCACTCTCCATCATCTTTGAGAGATCATGGAGAAGAGGAGAGGTGCCTGAGGACTGGAGGAAGGCCGATATCACTCCAATCTTCAAAAAGGGCAAGAAGGAGGACCCAGGGAACTACAGGCCAGGTAGTCTCACCTCCATCCCTGGGAAGGTAATGAAGCAACTTGTTCTGGATGCCATCTCCAAACATGTTGAAGAACAGGAAGTTATTGGAAGTGGTCAATACGGATTTACCAAGGGTAAATCACGGCTGACCAACCTGATAGCCTTCTATGATGTCATAACTGGTTGGCTGGATGAGGGGAGAGCAGCAGATGTCATCTTCCTTGACTTCAGCAAGGCTTTTGACACTGTCTCCCGTAACATCCTCATTAGGAAACTGAGGAAGTGCGGGCTCGATGAGGGGACGGTGAGGTGGATTGAGAGCTGGCTGTGTGACAGAACTCAGAGGATTATGATTAATGGAGCAGGGTCGAGTTGGAGGCCTGTAACCAGCGGTGTCCCCCAGGGGTCAATACTCGGTCCAGTCTTGTTCAATGTAGTCATCAGTGACCTGGACGAGGAGACAGAGTATATCCTCAGCAAGTTGGCTGATGATACCAAACTGGGAGGGCTGGCCGACACTCCAGAGGGCTGTGCTGCCATCCAGCGTGACCTGGACAGGCT
>JAOXJK010000013.1:532020-548346 GCA_025774025.1 Xenus cinereus
TCCCCTGCCAAGGCAGGACTACCCAGAGCATGTCAGAGCATGCCACTCAGGACTGCATCCAGGCGGGTCTTGAAAATTTATCTTTTGATACGTAACTCTGCTCCTTACTTACTCTTTTTCAAAAAACTAACATTTGTTGATTGATAGGTTGGTAATTTCTGAAAGATTTCATAGCACTTTCTTCACCTCCTGTGAGTAATGGTCTAACATAATTACTTTCAAGGCATTTCTTTTTTTTTCCCTCTATTATCACCTTGTGGAGCAGAGTATCTAAATCTACACCCTGCTGTTTAAATTTTAGCTTCCTGGAAGCAACATTTTTTGACGTATTTGAAGGCTTAGTATGGCTTGATCTGTCTCTAAACTGGTAATAATATTCTACGGAAATCTATATTTTACTGAAGTCACTGTATTATAGCCTCTGAGTTTTGATAATGACATAGGCAGTCTGGGATATTTTGGGAAAATTGCAAGTAAATGCAGTTTTGGGAATCGTATGAAGGATTTCTCTTTAAGAAAAAAGGAAAGAGAGAGATCCCATTGGCAGATACCATTATGCATTTGTAATTGAGTTACCATCCATCTCTGAAACAGTAAGTGACACCACTGCGGATTAACATCAGCGGAGCGTTGCATAAGGATGATACAAGTATTGCAATGCGAAATCAATGCGTTTTGGCTGTTTTGTCCACTGGATAACTGAATTTCCCTTCCCTTTTCTTTAAACTGTGGGCAGATATTATTGCTCCTTCCCTAAAGAGCTGTCACTTCTGTTCCCATAGTCCCTGAAAAGAATTTTTTTGTTTGTTTGTCTTCTCCTGTCTAACCTTTGGCTATTGTTCAATCTCCTTAGTGAATGGGAAGCTCTGAATTGAGGCATGTGGATGCTGGAGGATTGTGTTACCATGAGGTGTTAAACACAGAATAGTTAGAGACCACCATTTTCTTTTGGGGTAGTAAAGCAAAATTCTCTCTAGGGTTGACTTGAAAATAAATTAAATATCAGTCCATCCATTTTACATACATTTACACAGAGCATATCTTTTCTGATATCAATTAATCTACTGGAGACATACAATAGAAAGAACTGTGTGACACTTATTTCAAGGTGTTCCCCGTTCACTCAGTAGTTTTAAGTGTGACTCTCTAAAACCTTAAGTAAAATCTCCTGGTTCATGTATTGTGTATGTAATGCAAGCCCATTCATGCAGTCTGGTTACCCATATTCAATATTAATTAAAATAAAATCTGGTGACCTCAGATCCTGTGGCCTCTTACAACATCTTAAGCAAGGCTAAGACGACCCTTAATGTGAGACCTCTTTGTTTATGCATAGAAGGATAAAAATCACTTACCAGGACGGATTTGTAAGTGTATTGCTAAGAATGTGAATTTTTCCCCTGCTTAAGTACATAATAGAAGAAAGAGAAGCAAAGGAAGTGAAGAAAATACACAATGTATCAAACACGGCTTATGAACATTGAAATGTCTTACCTTTGAATAAGCAAACCAAAAAACATATTCCTGGTTTAGAATATCCTGGTACTTTTGCCAGTTCATAAGACTTAGAGGAACATAAAGCCTAGCTCTGACTAGGCAATGGTTTATTTTACTGTTATCAAGTTCTTCTCAAAAATCAAGGGCAGCATTATAAACTCCTCATGCAAATACATTTTCCACCTCTGTTTTTCAAGAAAGAGGAATCCCCTTTACTATATTCTATTGTACAGATTAATTAAAAAAAAAAGTTAAAAACAAAATGGAATTCTATATATGAGATGCAGCGAAAAGGTCTTTCTGAATTTTTCTGAATTCAGAGCTCCTGAAATTTGAATGTTTGTGTTCACTGCCATTTAAAGGCTGAAAGATGTGGGGCTGTTGAGACTAAAGATGTCTTCACACCTTTAAAGGCTGCCAGTAAGAGGAAAGTAATAGTTGTCCCTATGCTGGGCAAGTAAAGAAACACAGAATGAAATTGCAGAGAGGCAAGCTGAGCTGAGCCATTAACACTAACTAAAAATACGGGAAGTGAAGCACTGCCTGTGGAAACTCTGAAATTTCCATCACTGAAGGTGTTTGAAAGGGAATGAAATGTGTCTCTGCTATAGGAATATACTTACATACCTACTGTATGGAACTGGGAATAGACCAGCTGACCTCGTGGTGTCCCTTTCACTCCCATTTTTCACCCGTTTTATGATTCCACAGCATGAATGTCTGGGGATGTACTATTTACTAATAATTAGTTTGGGGGGCCTGATATTCTTTTGGGACTGAAAATAGTAGCAATTAAAAACTTGATATTGTGTCTGGATAGCAGGAAATAGTTACATCCTCCTGTCCTTAGAGAAAGCTTTAAAGCACCATTTCCTGTGTGCTTTTAATTTCTATGCATAGCACAGTAATGGCTTTTAATTAATGAAGTTCAATTTAAAAAATTTAGTTCATTTTCACCTGTTTGATATTTATCTCCAGTCTGCCATAATACTGTTGAATAATTAAAGCTACTTGAAGGCAGTGAGACCAAATTCAAAGTATCAAGCCCAGTCACTAGCCCACCTCCCCTGCCCTTACGCACACAGATCAGAGGTTACATTCCCTGCCAACATGTTTTTTTGAGTTACACGAATGAAACATATCCTAGATGTTTCTGTAGAAATTAACTTTGTCCTCAAACCTTTTGTCAGTTCACCTTATCGGGATTTTGCGAAACACTCCAAATCCGTTTTGTAACCAAAGCTTCTACAGACAAGCTGTAAAAGATGGCAGCATGACAGGAAAACATCTAAATAGTTGAAGATCAGCTGTCACATTGAACCGATGGGCATTAGCTCCACGCTATGCACAGGGGCACGACTATCTCTTTTCCCTACTGGCTGCTGATTTTGGTACTGTCAGACTTGTAGAACAACAGATACTTAGCCTCCTCAGTCAGGAGATGACAGGAGACTGAATGAGCTGTCTGTGAAGTGATCTGTAGTATTCTGAAGAGATTATTTTTTGTAAGCGAAGCCCTGAACTGAGTTGCAAGGCACCTGGCTTCCGTTTAAGACCATGCTTGATTTCCTGTGTGACCTCCTACATGAACGTTAAGGTATATCTAAAAATCGCAGTGCAATGCAGAGATAATGAATTAGCACTGACCTGTCTATTGCATATACCAGAAACAGTACAGCTATACAACCACTGTGCTTGTATGAACTGTCCCCAGCAGTGTCAGTCGTAGCACCCTGTGACTGCAGTGCAGAGCCTGCGCTGGTAACACGGGGCTAAGTACAGCTGCCTGAAAAGCCAAATGAATGAGCTGGGTTGGGGTTCTGTGATACTGTGACTGAAATCCCTCCAGGACCCATCCTCGCTGGCTTGTTGCTGCTACAGTTTCAGTGTGGGTACACCTTCTTCTGTCTGTGAAGGTCTGTCACTACTGGTGAGATAATCCATTTAGGGCAACAAAGATGATGGAGGGATTGGAGCATCTCTCTTACCAGGAAAGGCTGAGAGAGCTGGGACTCCTTAGCCTGGAGAAGAGAAGGCTGAGGGGAGACCTTATTAATGCTTACAAGTATCTAAAGGGTGGGTTGAAGGATGATGGAGCCAGACTCATTTCAGTGGTTCCCAGTGACAGGACGAGGGGCAACGGGCACAAGCTGGAACATGGGAAGTTCCATTCAAATCTGAGGAAGAACTTCTTTGGGGTGAGGGTGCCGGAGCCCTGGAAGAGGCTGCTCAGGGAGGGTGTGGAGTCCCCTTCTCTGGAGACCTTCAAGCCCCGCCTGGATACAGTCCTGAGTGACATGCTCTGGGAAACCTTGCTTTAGCAGGGGAGTTGGACTAGAGGATCTCTAGAGGTCCCTTCCAACTCCAACAATTCTGTGATTCCATGAAACTCAGGGTCTCTTCTGTTTTTCATGTAGGTTGGCATAAATTACCAGCCACCAACAGTGGTTCCTGGTGGTGACCTGGCCAAAGTGCAGCGGGCAGTGTGCATGCTGAGCAACACGACAGCCATTGCCGAGGCCTGGGCTCGGCTGGACCACAAGTTTGATCTGATGTACGCCAAACGTGCCTTTGTCCACTGGTATGTTGGAGAAGGGATGGAAGAGGGCGAGTTCTCAGAGGCTCGTGAAGACTTGGCTGCACTTGAGAAAGATTATGAAGAAGTGGGCACGGACTCGATGGACGGAGAAGATGAAGGTGAAGAATATTAAATGTAACAGAAGTGAATTGCAAGTCTTTGCTATTTTACTGCCTCTTCAGTAGCCATGTAAATCATGTCAAATAATTGGAATAAACTTCTTTGATCAAGATATTTGGTAGTGTCCAAACACTATGTATGTTCATCAACTACACACAAGTAGTCAGTAGTCCAGGAGACAGCTGAATAAAATAATCATGTTGTAGTTGTAGATGACTAGATGTAGATGACTTCTTGTCCTTAAGATGTTGCTACTTGAAGAGCTAATAGTGCATATTTTCTCCCGGAATACAGGACTAGAATGTGCTGGAGCTTTTGCTGGAAGATGAATTACTACACTTTCTCAAGGCTCTAAAACTGTTGTCACTGGAGGCAATAGGAATGAACCTTGTATTACCCTTATGAAAACATGCAACACCTTCAACACCAAAGGCTATTTTGAGTTAATTTTCTCCTATACTTAGACTGAGCATGGGGCAGTAACTTAGAGATGCAGTAACCTGGAAGGGGAAGAGTTGCCCAGAAAGGGCATGCACAGCACAAGGAACCTGCTGTTTCTGTCAGGACCGGTGTGGTGGTTGCTCTGGTGTTGCTGTGTACTCCCACAAAAAGAACTGCAGCCCTGTCTGCCACTTTCTGTGGAGTCAGCCTCTTGCTTGAAGCTGTCTGGAGCAAAATCTCTGCGTTAGCTGGCCAGCGTAAAACACTAGTTTTCCCTAGAACTAATTATTTTGCAGAATTAGTCCATGGGTTCAGATAAGAAAATTGCCATCCTTCTGGCTGATGTAAGCTGATGTCACAGGGTTTGGCTATAGGGTTATTGTCACATGTGGATGGCCTCTGTTGGAAATCTTCTGTGTGGTCTGAGTGGGGGCTTTGGGGCACAGGGCAGTGATCCACAAACCACTTCCTAACTCTGTCTTGGAGCCGGGGGACATAAGGAATCTCCCACAAGCAGCAAAGGTGGAATAGTCAAATATGGTAAGCTGAGAATTGAATACTGACTGTGATACAGGATGCCAAAGTCTGACTCCAAGACTGGATCTGAGCTGGAGAACTCCTCCCTGTCCTGTTTCAACCTTATTTATATTCCTTCTGATTTAATAGCAGAGTGATTAGTGATTTAGGCTGAGCCTTGAGGCCTGTGTTAGTTGAAGATGTTTATACCTGCTCAGCAGGAGTCTGGGTGCTGTGAAAAATACCTTTGCTTTCTCCTGCCTGGGAAACCTGCAGTACTTGGGCAATACTGCAGCATTTGACATCAACTCATAAAGTAGGAGCCTTTCCCTAACTTTAGTTTTAACTGTGACTTGGGTGTGTGTATTCTACTAGATTCTACTTTTAATTTAGGCTGACAGGCTGCTGCTGTTGATGGAGGGTGTAACAGAATAGCCCAGTCTGCAAGGGCTGACCAGTTACGTGCTTCAGCTGAAAACCCGTTGTCCAGTATTACTGTGTTTGTGTTCTTGCAGTCATTGGGTTGAGTCAATCTGATTTGAAATGAATCTAAATTATTGGAGATGAAGTTATCAATTTCATATAGATGGCGAGAACAATCTTCAGTCTTTAGCCTGGATGAGTGCCTCAAACTGCCTTGTCAGCCGTGGCCTTGTGCAGAATGTACAGATGCTGCATGAATCAAACCTGCCATTCAGCAGAGCTGAGCACGTCCAAGATTTCAGTGAGTTTCTTTTTTTATTGTGTTCTTGTGTTTAGGGGTAGACATAAGTGTAGAGAATTTCAAGTCCTGTTGATTAACTTATTTTCCTGCCTACAGGATGATTAAGGAAATGTGCTAGGCATAACCCAGGAGATGGGTACCTTCATCACATGTCAGATGGACTTTTTTCCGTGCGCGCATTTAGGTTTTTAATGTGCTGGCAGTGCCCACGGGAGGAATGTGCAAAGGGCTGTTTGATGCCTTGCAGGTGTCTAGGTCTTCGGTGTGAAATGTAGTACCAGTAGCGGATCCTGGAGAGTGCTGTGTGGCCACAAGGGCCAGCACCAGCATTTCCTTTAAAAGTTCTGTGTTTCAGGAGGTTGTGTGGGAGTGGGTTTCTGAACTGGCCTGCGGTGTGATCTTCCAGCAATGATTTGGCTCTTCTATCTGGGATTCTTCATCTCATTATGTGAGGCTGGCACGCTCTGTTCCCTGCTGATACTGTCTGGGTTTTTACTCTACACGTGGATTATGTATTTAGAACGCTGCAGCTGAAGCGATGGGAATTGGTTTGCGGTGTGTCAGAATGTTTTATCCGGGCATGTACAACGATGAGTCTGTGCAGGACACAGCACTCCAGCGTCCTCATAAAAGGCTTGTGCATGCTGAATGCTGAGCTCTCTGCAAATCCTGGACTGAGTAGGGAATTGCAT
Source organism: Xenus cinereus (assembly GCA_025774025.1). Lineage (NCBI taxonomy): Eukaryota > Metazoa > Chordata > Aves > Charadriiformes > Scolopacidae > Xenus > Xenus cinereus. Next base: position 538,589 of record JAOXJK010000013.1, read on the forward strand.
TCAACGTAGGCATTAGATTTGAGATGCATTATGCTTTTAATTTTTAAAATGTAATGTAACATGTAATGCTACTCTGAAAAGATGGAGAGCATCCACTGGTGGAAGGCTTGAAAAGAGGTGTGACTTGATAGCCATTGGACTGATGCTGAAAATACATTATATGTTCTCAGCCTACATCATACTCACATCTTCTTTATATTAGTGTTAAGAAAGGCTGTTGCATTAGCTGGCGGGCAGTTAGCTCTCAATGTAGGCATCTGCATAGTCAACTGAGATAAGGTACTGGTTTTCTCAGACAAGAAGCCAAGATAATTACAGCAGGAAAATCCTGCTAAAAGTGCTCTTGCTTCAGGTAGCTGCAGAATTTCTTGAACACGTTAGAATTGCTAGCTGTATGGTGGAATTAACACTGGGTGGTTCATCTGTTTCCTGAAACGAAGAGGAGATCCTATATTGAATTAAAATTTGAGTGTAAGAGTGAATAGCTTGACTACTAATCTTAACCTCTGCAAGTTACTTAAAAGAAAATGCTTTATGGGCACTCTGAAAGCCTTTCTTTAATTCTGAACTTCAAATGCATGTTTTCTTTATTAAGAAATCCCTATACTTAGCTTTGAAAAGTCCTGTGCCTATTTGCACTGGCAGAAGTGTAGGCATTATCTAGTGGTAACTAAATATAGCCTTACCTGTGTGGTGACACAGCTCTCTCCAGTATTGAGATTGGCAATTAATAGCTATCACCTGTTACAAAATAACTTGTATGACTCATGAAGTGGAGGAGGAGGAGGAAGTGAGCTGGAGCCCATGGCTGTTGCTCTGAACTTTGTTGTAAATTGCTGGTGGTATCTGTAAGATCTGTTCTGGGATGGTTCTGGTGCCGTTCCAGGGGAATGCAGTGCAGCAGAGTCTGATTTCCACCCACTCTGCCCTCTGAATAAGCAATATGAATGCCTTTTAATGTGTTAATGTCTATATTATATATATAATTACGTACATTTCTAATTTCTATAGTAAGCATGCCACAGTGTAATTGTATGATAAAAATCTGTCAGTTTTAGCTTCATGGACAGGACAGGTAACACAAGCCCACAACTGCACATGCTGCTGCCTTCTTCCTACAGAGCAAATTTTTCTCAAATAAAATTCAGAAGGGGCTTTTATGTCTCAGATACCTGGAAGCCTGTCAGATAACTGTCACCCAAGCAGCCTGTTGGTGAAAAGCAGGAACATGTTTAGGAGAGCGTGGCTCTGGAGTTAGCAATTGGTGAGATTTTAATTGAAAGTAAATAAAGAAACAACAGGGTGACTCCATTATTCTGGTGGAGGTAGAGGTATGACTGCAAATCGTACTGCTCTTGGCAGTGTTCTAGGAAAATACAAAGTATTATCTGGAAAAAAGATAATGTGACTAGGTGTTAAAAATTCTCTGGCTTCACCTTCTGCCTTTCTCCACAGTGAAATAGTGAAGAGTCAGAGAACACCATCTCATAGGCCATTTAGAGTGATTTCTTGTGAAAGCTTTGAGGAACCAGTATAAAAAGCTACAGGAATAGCAGTGTCAATTCCTTACTCTGTCAATATGCTGCTCTAAATGTGCATGTAGTTTTTGATTGCCTTCTCGCAAGCCTTCAGTCTTGTTGGGCCTTCTGTTAGTGTACTGCTTCCACTCTGGCGAATTCTCCGAGATAAGGAGGACGTTGTTCTGGGCGTGACTCCGTGCTTTTCAGTCAAGTTTGCGTGACTGTTGTAATAATGGAGATCTTGACGTCTGCAATGGTGCTGCTCATCTGCGACCCCATGCCATTCTCTTCTGATGTTTTTAAATGCCTGTGTTTCTGCCAAATAAAACTTAGTTTGCCTTTGCACAAGGTCATGTTTTCCTTATGTAGGAGATCCTTCACAGAACCAAATCTGCAGTTGCCCTATTTAAAATGCAGAGCTATTATAATGTAATTGGATGGCTTTTGTACTTGCTGAAGTATTGTAACAACCTAAGATTCAAATTATTTTTTGCAGATTTTTCAGTCCAGGCATTTCTACCTTTGAATTAATTTATCTTATAAGCCTTAAAAGTTTGGGAAGAAAAGTCAGGGTACTAAATGTAGAGATACTGCATCTTGTATAGAAACTGAATTACCAGAGCCTGGGGAACTCCAGAGGAAGCGTAATGGAGGCTCTTGTCAGGAATTAAGGTACTGGATTAGGTGACTCCTGATCTCACCAGTTCTTACATCATGTTTATAAGGAATTACTTCAAAAGAAAAGATGTTTTTTATTTGAACTCTGAAAACAGGGACTGGACTTATAAACAAATTCAGCAGTAAAGAGCTGAAGAACAATTTTCCATGGTATTTCAGAATTCCACTAGAAGTCTGTAGGGATTTTCTCTGTGTGTTGGCAAGGTGACAGTGATTAATCCCTGTCCTGTCTTGGTCGGAACTAGGAGGAGGACTAACTGTAACTTCCAGACTGTGCAAAGGCTTTGATCTGCAGATTTCTTCTAAAAGTTGGGCAACAGGATTAAAGATTTGTGGTCTCAACTGGCTGTTAATGGAGAGAAGGAACGAGAGCGTGATGAAGTGGGAGAAATTTCATTGCTCTGAAGGTATTGTAGGTGCTGGCTGACGAGAGGCTGAGAAATACCAGGAGACTAAATGAAAATAAAAGGGTGAGAGTCACATGAGGAGTGGTGCCTTCTGTGGAGCTTTTCAGTGAATTGCATCAGTTAAAAGCCAGTCTCTCCCTCTCTGTGATGCCATGTGCCTGTCTGTTGGCTTTCTGAAGACCCTGCTTTCCACGAACAGCTTCATGTGATGTAAAACATGTGAACTTATTTAAAGAGTTAACTTGGTCCTTGAGATAATTTCTTATTTCCTGGGTGATTTGTAAAACTTCCAGTCATTTTTCAGGAGCATGTTTCACAGTTTCTCTGCAGCGTTGTTCTGGTTTCTGTGGTCTGAGTCAAGAGCTGGGAGCGCTTGGGCACAGAAAGTTAAATTCTTCTCTTCCAATGCTTACTAGAAAATGAACAGCTGTAAACACTAAGTGTAAGGGTTTAGAAAACATTCCAGAAACATTTAGGAAATACTTTTTTCTAATATTTAGCATAGGTTGTTAGAAATGCAGGAAGATTTAGGAAATTTTAAGCGAATGACTCAAAGGAAGGAAATGCATCTTAGTCCCCCTGAAGCGAAGGCTCCGACCTGCGAGGTGAGCTCAGGGCTGCTGGAGGGTCTGCCCCGGCTTCTGCTGTGGTACCTGCATCTTTGAGTGGTGTCTCAATTTTGTCCCAATGTCTGCAATAGGAATTGTTACATCAACTGCAAAATAGAGCAGTTTTTGAGGCTGAGGGAAGAATAAGGGAGTTCTGATCATAGGCAGGGAAATAATTTAAATTCACTTTAGAAGACTAGGACTGGAGATCAGATGGTCATGGAGAAGTTGAAAAAAATTTTCCAGACAATTTTACAGGCTCGAGTTTGTGTCCATATGGATCTGATCAGAGCTCCAGAAAGGCTGTCCCCAATGTGTTGCATTAAAGCTGGTGTTTCTCCTGCTCCAGCTTTGTTACCTGGTGGAGGCGATGGTTGATGTTTAACTGCCGTTACACTGTGCTGAGGGCCTGGTGACAATCCCTAAAGAGCTGCACTTCTACCTCCAAGTATTTTAGGATTGAAATGGTGAGATGCTATTGCTGGTCTCTGTGCTGCTGCCCGAACACCAGCTCTGCTCGGGCAGCTCCCTGGGCAGAGGTCAGTGAAGGAGATACTTGGGCAGGTCATAATTCCCCCGAATTCTGTGGATTCATTTTGCCAAACCTTATACCTGACAGTGAGTTACCTGTTGTCTGAGCTGGGTGTACTAGGCTGCTTTTGCCCTACCAAGGGGATTAGGGGAAAGAAGAGGAACAGGGGGGTCTTTTCTCTCTATTCTAGAGGGTAACGTTAGAATTAAGTGAATTTCCCAGATGCCTGTTGAAGGGCTCGTGTGTCAAGTACAGAACTATGTATTTAACTTCTAGAGACTTGAATCGGGACAAATTGCTGTGTTCAAAATGGCTTAACTTTTCTGAGAATATGTCCTTACCCTGAGAATTTCTGTGAATTTCTCGAAGACAATGACCTCTATGAGGTTCCTGGCTGCTCAGGTTCCTTTTCCAGCTGCTGTGAGCAGTTTGTTGCGAAGCATCAATTTGGGAATGAATTCCAGGCAGCTGTTCTGAAGAAGGCTGCCAAGACCTCAAGCATCTTCCTGTTCCTTCTTTTGTTAGAGCTCTGTGGCTACAACTGTCAAATGCATTTCATAGTCTTACATCATTACTACTTGCAAAAGTGACTTTTCAGTCACACCGAGAGTAGAGATCTTTGTGGCTGGAAGTTATTTCAAAATCCAGTTTGTAGGAGCTGCCTTAGCGGGCGCTGCTGGTCTGCGTTGTTTCACAGAGATGCTGATGTACGGCTTTGAGCCTGGGGTTTTCCAGCAGTTCTGGGGCTGATCTTGTGGAATTCTGCACAGGTTGTCACTGCTGTGTCCCGTGCAGAGTTACTTTCCGTTCTATGTCTGTAGCTGCTGTTAAAATTAAACGAGCGAAACTGCTGGCTCTCGCTGTCCCAGTCCTCCCTTCTCTCACCCGTGCAGTCATGGTTTCGCTCTTGCACTGCCTCTGGCTCTAAGTTTTGTGTTAAATTGGCAAGAAAACTTATCCACAAGGGATATGTTGGGGGAAGAAGGGCCAAGTTTTGGTGTCATGAACTAAGGTTTGGTCAGTGTAGGATCGGGGGGCACTGGGAAGCCGGGGGGACCCCAGGGCAGCTACAGCTGCTGTGGAACCCCAGGCTCGACTGCGCTCTGCTGGCTGGGACAGAGTGGTTTCTGCCTTTGTTCTTCACAACTTACATGGAGGGAGTGTGGAAGGGGAAAAACATGTGCATGTATGTATAGAAGTGTCCCAGTCACGTCTCAGAGTGTATTACAGAACAGTTTCTGCCATTGTCCACAAATGCTTTTGAAAATGGTGTTAATGTCTTGCAGTGAGCACATATGGCACCCAGAAATGGAGGATTTCCTTTTCTCTGACTTCCCTCATAATTCAGGCAACAGTTACTGGCAGTTCTAGGCAAAGTACTCTTCTGTTTCTTGTTTTACTTTTTGCTGTGCGTTTAGTGTTTATCTTCCTCTCTGTGTTTTCAAATTCTGTGTCTGTTTCTTTACTTGTTCACTGCTGTTGCAGATATCAACAGTGTGTTTAAGTTCCAGCTTTGTCTATTCCAGCATATGTGCACTGACTTCGTTATCCTCACTGCCTACAAGTATTTTAATGTCGTCTGCATGTGTTAGATTTGCCTGATGAGGCTGAGTGGGGCAGTTTGGCTGCATGTTGATTTAGACCTTGTTTACTTTTGATTAGATGCATTAAATAATGGTATGTGTTTACTGCAAACACTTCTCTAAAGCACCTCTGTGCTGATACGCCCTTTTTTTTGCTAGTTGTAGGGGCTGGCAGATGAAGAGCAATCCTCACTGCTGTACTTGTGGTCACTAGAAAGTTTTTCTTGTTCAGTCTTGTGCTTCCTTGCGAAAGATGTTCTAAATTCTGTTGGAGATTTTGAAATTTTTACATCATCTTCATCAGATGTGTGGTTCTAGATATGAACACTTACTGTGTGCCAGGCTTCCTTTGCAAAAATCCCTCAGAACTTGGTGCATTCTGAAGGCCTGATTTCTGTTTATTTTGGTAGTTTGACTGTAGAGCTCCTAAGGTATTTCCATTGCCAGGTGGTTTAATGACATCCTTTCCCCTTTGAATGCCTTCTGGCTCCTCAGCTGGTTTTAAAACTGTGTGCCAGCTACCAGATCCTGTATCGCTCTGCCTTCTGGTATGATTCATGCGGTTTCTTACCACCTTTGCTCTGCTAACGTTGTCACCTTTGTCATCGGTATTGTCTGAAATATTTTCTCTGCCTTAATTTATGTAGCTCTTACACATTCTCCAGTGTACCTGAGCAATCTGCAACTATTTCTGTGTGTTTAAATCTGATCTAGAAGCAGATTTTTTCATGGCTCTCTGTCAGTGAATGATAGGGGATTAAAAACCAAACTTTTTCTTGTGTTCCGAGTCCTTGCTCAGCCTTGGACTGTCAATTTTTAGAGCATTTTCAGTGACCCACAAGGGCTTAGATGACTTTGTGTGTACTTGCCACTTGAAACCTGCATAGTGGCTTGTTGGGGGGGGTTGGGTAAGTGTCTGTGGGTTTGAACTAGGCATGTAAATCCATCCTGAGTGCAGCTGCAGGTCACCCCAGCACCAGGATCATTGGCACAAGCCAATGAAGGCTCCTTAATTGCCTCTTTAATGTCACCCTTTATGTGTCTAAAAGCAAGTGAATCCTGGAGTGTGTGTCTGGGTAATGAAGGGGGATTTCAGCTGCAGCAGAGGCAGGAAGATTGACTGGGAACAAGATTTGTTCATTAAACATCTTCTGCAAAACCATCTTCCTTCCTTGTCTGGGCCTGCGCAGTGTCACTGGGCTGCAGAGAGGAGGGCAGGGGGTTTATCTGTGGTGGTGCAATGTGTCACCACGTTGTGATAATGGGCTTTGCCAGACAGGCGGAAGGTACAGCCTTCTCTGAGTGGTTTTTTAGTGCTGCTTCTACTCCCCCGGTGCAGAAACCACAGCTGAGTTAGATACTTCTGGGGGAACAGTTGTGGTGGTACTTTCTGTTTCACTGCAGCCAAGGGGGTTGGGGGTGGAAGAGCCACATCTTCATTTCTGAAATAGCGGTGTGTTTTGGTTTTTTTTCCTAAGAAAAAAAGATACGCTTTGTAGTTTTACACATCGTGGCAAGTTGTGTTTCCCAAGTTGCTCTATGTTGCCAGGGCTTCGTAGAGGGGTTCATTTTCTCAAGCATTGAGGTCTGGAGCTGAACTGGTCACCCAAGGCTCCCTGTAGTCAAAGCAGAGAAGTGAGGGGATCACACAGTGAGGTTATTCTGGCCTACTTGAGACACCTGCTTTAAGATAATGAACCTCCAGCCTCACCCTCACTGATTGTCTGGGTGCTCTTTTGATGACTGGTCCCTTGTCAGCCTCCGCACTTAACCAGAAGAATCCCACCCTCTCCCTTTCCTGCCTGGAAGCAGGTTGTGTCCCCCATGGCTGCTGTTTGCTGTTCAGATGACAATGAGCAAGAAGGTACAACCCTAATTTGCCGAGCGTGAGTCAGCAGCTGCCTGAGAGCAAAGTGAGGTGTGTGTGAAACGGCACCTCAACTCTGCCTTCCCAGCGCTTCCTACGGCTGGGCTTTGCTTATCCTTGTTCTTACGGCAGCCCGGCCAGGGATTTGGAATAAGGCTGGTTTTGGCCTTTAATAGTAGCTAATGATAGGGTATGGGACTTAAAGAATTTTATTAATAAATAACGCTGAAGGCAGTTGCACAATTGCAGTTCTGTCCATATCTGAGCAGGGTGTTTTAGGCCTCCACATGCTCACCAGCTGCTCTTACCTGTCTGTGGACACAGTCCCCGCGAGGAGCTCTGTGCAGCTGTGGGACTTCCGTCCTCGGCCAGCTCCCTCCTAGCCCACAAATGAGGCTCAGATTTCCTGCCTGCCCCGGCAGCGTGGCCCCTCTGCGTGGTTTCCTGTAGCTGACATCTTCAGCCTTAAGAGTTCAGAGTTTGGTGCTCTTCAGAGCTTCCCCAGGGTGCAGGAGGCATCATGGAGATGCGGAGCAGGGCGGTGGCACGGAGCGTGGCTTCTGGAAGAAAGGCAAAAAGTACCAGGGCATCTATGTATTGAAGGCAATATTTGTCTTAGAGCAAAAGTTGCCAGTTGAGTACCCAATTCCCCCTCTAAGAATGTTTCTGCTGAGATTCAATTAGCGAGACTATCTGGATACCAAGCGTCAACACAAGAGCCAGTAGATGTCTGTGAGCTGGAAGCTGTGTTTATAAAATGTCCGTAGCCTGGTATATCCAGAATACTTTATATTTCTAAGCAGGATTGTGAGATTGCAACAGCTTTACATTAACAGTCCTTTTTCTCAAGGACTGCCACGCATCAGCATCTCTGGGAGCAGCTGGCTTTCTGGAAAATGTAAAGCCCTTTTCTAGCCTTGATGATGAAACTCAAACTGCTTTGCAGGTTTGTGCAGGCTGCTGGTTTGCCCAGGAAAACTGGTTTGGTTTGATCTGTCATAGATTCTGCTTACTAAATCTGTTTGTTCCCAGGCACCTATTTTCTTAAAGAGCTGAGAGGCTCAGCATGTTCCCCTCCCAGCCCTGTATTGTGATCATCTAAACACATAGTTTAATTAGGCCAAACTCTGCTGATGAAATGAGTGCTTTGACTTCAGTGGAGTTTCACTTGTCTATGACTTATAGAGTTTACAGTCAGGTGTTTTTTTTGTTTTTTTTTTTTATATGTGGTGCTGATTGTCTCTGCACATGATAGTCTAAAACTTAGACTTTCGTGGGCAGGATCTCCTCCAGCTTGCTCCTAGGTAATTCTGGAGTGAAGCTTCTGTAGTATTAGCATCTATTTTTTAAGCATCACTAATTGTGGAGCCTCTGGGAGCAGTTTGGTTTGCTTTTTCAGTGCCCAAAGAGCAGGTATCTTCTGTCTGCTTGGAGGCCCAGGGTATGGTCTCTCTAAAGCTCCTTTGGGTGCTCCTGTTGTCCCAGGCTAATGTGAGCGGTGCTTGGTGGGTGCCAGAGGAGCTGCTGTGAAAGCTCTTGCTGTGATACAGAATTAAACTGACTGGATTCCAGGCCGCTGGGATGAAAGGTGTGTTCTCTCTCAGCTCCCCTTTGTCACTGGAATTAACAGCTCTGTAGTGTGTGCCTGGAAAGGGATGGGATTCAAAGTTACCAAGTGTCAATCTGAATTAATGCTGACTTAACTGGAATTACTGTTTGAACTGGTAGCCAGCCTTTATCTGAAAAGGAAAGGTGGTTTAGGAAATCATGGACATGTACATAAAAGGGGGAGAGATTTTTGCAGTATCTGATTTGGATATATAAAAGTGAGCAAGTCAACATAGGCTTTATGGAGAAGGTGCTCCAGACAGCTGGTGGCTGGTGGAGGGGGGGCTTGCACTTGTGGGGAAGTTCACAGTATGGTTCCCATCCAAGAAAGCACGAAATGGATTAGCTAAATATCCCTATGGGTGGATGGGACTTCCTGCAAACAAATGGTGCGTGAAGAAAGCTGTGCTGGAACAGAATGTAAAGGGGCACTCAAATGGGAACGGTCCTGGTGGTTGCAGAGCTCCCAGCCAGGCACGGGACGGGGCCCTGCTGGGTGCGGGTGGAGGAGTTGCTGTGGAGAAACCCCTGAGCTGGGGAAACCCTGGGCTCAGCCAGAACCTCGGTGCTCCTCGCCTCGGGCCAGCCTGAGCCCTCGCTGCCGAGTGTCTCCTCTCGGTCCCTGCCCAGCAGCTGCCCTCTCGCTTGGGTATTGCGGAACTGCAGCAAATGGGGCCCTTCACTCCCCAGGAGCAGATACAACAGGCTTGAAGAAAAGCCTGTCTAATAAAAGGCTTTAATTAATGACAGTCAACTGAACTGTGCAGAAGGAATGTCTGCATTCTCATTCCAACGCAGTGAAATCTGCTTCCCTTTCCTTTCCGCATTAAGTTTGACCAGGCCAAGTGCAGGGTCCTGCACCTGGGACGTGGCAATCCCAGGCACAAATACAGGTTGGGTGGAGAATGGCTGGAGAGCAGCCCTGAGGAGAAGGACTTGGGGGTGTTGGTGGATG
>JAOXJK010000013.1:557653-568495 GCA_025774025.1 Xenus cinereus
CAGTGCCTCACCACCCTCACAGTAAAGAATTTCTTCCTAATATCTAATCTAAATCTCCCCTCTTCCAATTTAAAACCGTTGCCCCTTGTCCTGTCAATTTACTGGTCTCCTCTGATCTTTGATTATCAGGAAAATATTAAAAAGGAACGTTATTTTAGTAGTGGTGGCTGCCATGTGCAGCAGTGCTGCGGTTTCTGCACCTGAGAAGCATGGAGACGTTGGAGTGTGCTGAAAGGAGGATGAGAATCGCCTCACCTTGACTCGGTCTCTTCTGGTGAGGGGTTTCCATCACTTACTCCGTTAAGCTCATTGAAAATTTAAGATGAAACAATTCAGTCTGGAACTCTCTACATGGGGCCCCATGTTCTTACATGGGGCAATAATAGCATCAGGTTTGAGGAGGTTTTGTAGGTTTTTTGTGTTTGTTTAACTTGAGATAAACAGTGTCATTTAGCTAAAAGGTGAAATTTCGAATGTCAAATGGAACGCAACTCCCTTGCCCAGTATTGAACCTAAAGCCATCAGTGAATGGAAGAAATTCGTGCCTGTGTATCCATTAGGACGTGCTGTGTCAAGCCCCAGTTACTGTCTGGGCCGTGCTGGGGGCAGTCTGTGCCTGTGTGCGGGAGGCCAGGCTGAGTGGTTTTAAAATCCAGGGAGAACTTGTGGAATCATAGAGCCTGATACACCTCTGAGTAAATGCTCTTCACTGAAAGGAGATGCTTTACAAGTGAAAATGGATCCGAGCAGCTGGAATGGGAGCGCTGTCGGTAGCCGGGGCGGCAGAGGGTGGCAGCCCCCTGGGGACACCCCTGGCGGCTGAGGGGGGACGCCAGCAGCACTGGTCTGCTGCTGTTCTGGGGTTGCTGTTATGTTCAGATCTTTTCTTAATCCGAGCTACATCAGGATTAAAATCTAGGCTTAAAACCTGCTGGTTACAGCTCCAAAGAGGGCACAGACTGTCTCCAAAGGGTGTGATGGATGAGCTCCAGAAACAGTCATCTGCTCTGTCCCTGCCGCTCGCCAGTCTGACACCAAGGGTCTGTCTACCACCTACTGCCTCTTGAGGGAAGAGGGCAGCAGCTCTTGGGGCCCATGGCCACTGCCAGCTGAGCCCAGCCCCCTGTGATGCTCTGCTCCAAGGTCCAGGTTGAAGAGAATCAGGGGTCTGAGAGTCATTGCCAGTGCCCTGACCCCAGGGCCCCTGCTCTCCTGCTCTTTGTGTGGTGCTGCCGACACATTGCTTGTTCTTGCCTGGTGCTGCCAGAGCCTCAGGATCTGTTCCATGCATGCAGTCATCTCCGAGGAGAGAAGACTTCTGTTTCCTGCATGGAAACCCTGCTATCTGTTTTGTGTTGATGTTCAAACCCTGTGTGGAGTATCCATCCTCTACCTTTGGGTCTCAAGGAGCAACTGGTTCTGAGGCTTGAGATTCATCTCCAGTTTACCTGATCTTTTATTTCTCTCCAAGTTTGGAGCTGGCACACAAACACTGGGATCTAGAGGGGCGGTTCCCATTGCAAGCTCATTTTCAGATGTGGTTCTCGGATGGGAAGGATTTGTGGTTGTGTTTTCTCCTTTGCTAGTTCACAATACGTGACAGCCCAATTTTGTCTCAAATGAGAAATACTCCACCAAGCTTATATTACTGAAGAGTTCTGTTGTGTAAGGTATGTTGCTCCACCCAGGGTCCCTTCTTAGCAAGGAGGAATTCAGTGTCTTTGTTGGAAAAATCACCTTACCCTCAAAAAAACCAAGCAATGACCATGCCACCACGAACTAGGTTAGCTGATGATTGGAGTTACCAACTAATGTTAGCCTTTTAACAGGGTCAGAGAGGGATTAGTTCCCGTTCAAAAGGAAGCTTTGTGGATGACCTGCTGACACTGCCAGGGCGATAAATGGTGGTGTGCGTCAGTTTTGCATAAATTCTACCATCTGAGACTCTTTTGAGTGTGTTTTTAATGTAGTTGTAAAACCACAAGAGGAAGAGGGACCTCCTGAGTCGGGGGGGGGCTGCTCCCTCCCTCCCGAGGCAGCGATGGTGTCGCACCTTCGTAGAGGCGAGATCACAGACCTGGGAACAAAGGATGTAGGTCACGCTTGCGGGGTGGGCATCCTGGGAAGCGCTGAATTGCTATAGTTAACTGAATGAATATGTGTTTCTCTGGCAAGAATTGCTAAGCTATTCTTTTGGATCTGACTATGAGACGCTGTCTAGCAAAATAATGAAAGCGACATCTCTTTTTGTGTCTGACATCGGAGAGATTGCAACTAAAATGCTACTTACAGTTTTCAAAAGATGTTGAAAAAAATAGGAGAGGTTTCAGAAAAAAGCCCGAGGAAAAACCTTTATTTGCAGGACTGGAAAGCAGGTCCTGTAAAGAGAAGCAAAAAGAAATTTGTTTATTGAAAAATGTCTTGAAATGTTGCTTCCAGGAAGTGTTGATGAATAGCTGCTTGGGCAGTAAGCAAACTAGATATTTGATTAAAAATGAGATGAGGATAAGCAAAAAAGAAAAGTCAAAGCTAACTAACTTGTAGAACAGCTTAGCAGTGACGGTGGTAATTTCTTGTTCACTTGAATTCAAGGGGGTGGGAGTGGTTAAATCTTAATTAGAGAGTGAGGAGGAAGGTTTGCAAACTGAAGTTAGAGGAAGCCTGCCATCCCTTTAACAGTGGGTCTGGAAGGAGGAATATAGAAATAGTCTAGTAACAGTTCTCCTGACCATTTGTAATTTGCATTACTACTTGAAATATTAATGTGATTCTCAGAGTATGCCTTCTGCACAGCAGGATTTCTCTATAACGTTTATAGAAAAGTTTGAAATTTTGATGTCAGTCTCATTTTTTGCATGGGTCGGTATTCAGGTTTGTTCTGCTAACTCTGGTTAACAAATGCACGCTAATGTGGGCAAATGATTTTGCGTGTCTCTTGCAGGCTTCCAACAGTGCTGTGTGGACAATAGAAAGCGACAAAGTCATTTCAGATGAGAGTCCGGGAGGTGTAAAAACTCCTGATTTTTTAGGAAATCCAGGGTTTCTTGCTTTTTGTGTATCCTTAATCTTAGTGTTTATGTGATTGTTGAAAGAAACTTAAATTGATCTTTTTAAATTTATCTCTTTTCATTTTTTTAAGATTATTTTTTATTTTTTAAAAATAGGGGGAGAATCTGGTTGCTTTTGAGGACCTTGCAAGCGTACGCTGGCTGGGAATTGCTAGTGTCACCGATTCCCCAGCCACAAACTGAAGGGAAGTGGCCGGTGCAGTGGGTTTGTGCCTGCTCTGCTCCCACAGCAAAGCCCATCAGGCGCATCAGCAGTTTTGCAGAATTAGCCTTGCCACGAAAAAGCTCCCTCTTGTGGTACCGCTGCATTTCCAAAGTGCAGAAAGGCATTTATTTCAAAACACACGTTTCTTAATACTCCTTTTAATGGACATCATCTTTACCTTAGTAAGTTGTGCTTCAAAATGTATGCAGGCTTTTTGTTGAGTAAATAATGTGCTTACTAAAGAAGGATTGAAAGCATCTTGCTTAGGAGTTGAGGAACTTGCCATACCCTGGAATGTAAGATGGTGAATATTGTTCTCATTGGTTATTTCAAGTTTGAGTAGTTCAGATGCTCCAAAATGAACTGCTTGTGACTTTAAAATGAACTGATGATAGTGAGGTGGCCTGTTTACTGCACCTGCTATAATTTCTCCAAATGCTGAGTGGCTCTGTGTCTGTAACTGACTGATGTCATATGAAACAGTTTGTGATACATGGGGTGTGCAGTAGTGTTTCTAAAGTCGTAAGGCTTTTTATAATCATCTAATATGACCTATTGTATAATATATAGCAAGCATTTCCCTCAGCTGTACTTGCTTAAAAATGTTAAAAGTTGGAGTACATCTAGTATTAGCTCTTATTAAGCCAATTTACCGTATCTCCATAGAAGTTCTTGCAATGACTTTCTCTTGCTAAAAGTTAAACGCTTTTAAGGCTGTTACGGTTTTGTTTCTAGTCGATGGACCCATCTGCCTGATAGACTGAAAAGCCATCTACTGAAAGTCCCGTGAATTGAATAGATTGAGTTTCCAAAGCTTCTCTTTGTAAAACAGCTGATGTAGCATCAAAGTGTTCTGATGTGTGCTGTGTTCATTCAGTATCATTAAACTTAAAACCTGCAAGGTGTAGAAAATACCCCATGTGGAAGCGTGTGTTCTCTGGAGTCCTGTTACTTTTTGAGATGAACTTTAGTGCTTTGCTAGAGCAAGTGTCTTTGGCCAAAAAGGAAAGACTTTTCCAAAGCATACACCGGTCAGTAATAAATAGATGTATGGAGTTAATCAGCTAATTCTGGAGTAGTATGTTTTGGTACACCATGTTGTGAATTAGGTGTTTCTGTGAGATAATGCACATAAACGTCTTCATTTGCTTTCTTAAGCAGATGGGACAAACTGCTTCTGTCCTGTCTGAAGACCAGCTGCTTCCTAGCAGTGGCTCCTCAGTCTGTGTCTGCCCTGGGACTCTTGTTCCTTTATTTCTTTAAGATTGAGCATGAGCTGGAGCCTGTAGAACAGGTAGGCTCCTGTTCCTCGTGCTGTGCCCCACAGGCTTCCCTCTGGGCTCCCCCAGAGCAGCAGACTGTGCCGGGGGACATGGGCCCCACCAGAAGAGTCTCCTGTGTTCTTCTCTCTCTTCTTTGGCCTTCTGAATGTCTGCCAGGCCTTTATCTGCAGGCAATAGCGCTGGAGCACAGTGTCAGGCTCAGTAACAGAGCAGTGCCACTGCCTGTGTGAGCTGAATTCTTGCTCCTTTTTATTCCTGGTTCTTGTCCTCTGCAGGCCCTCATTAGTGGTAGGGATCCTGTTGTAGGGCAATGCCTGGCCCACCTGGTGACTGCCTGGGCTCACCACTTCGCTCAGCGGTCAGCCAACACATCCCTCTGTTTAGATTTACCCTCTCAGCCTGAGCACAGTGCTTAGGATTGATCTTAGCGTTCTCCCTTCAGCATTGTCCCCAGCATGTCCCAAGGGTGTTGTGTGTCATTACCGCTGGGTGTTCTCTCACGGTTTGGATGCCAACCTTCTGTCTCTCTCTCTCTTCACCCACTGAGCAAACTCCAGACTTGTGACTAATGATAAAACCAGTGGGTTCAGCTTGAAAGTCAGACTTCTCTTGTTGAAGTACAGCACTTCAAATCTTGCCCTAAATGTTCCCAGTCATGGAGGGAACGTGTTTGGGGGCCACGAATGGTTCATCAGATAACAGAGTGTTACAAAAGAATGTCAAACGTTTTCTTTGTTAGACTTGTTATTTTCATTGCATTTGGTGTTTTGGTGAACAAAACTATAGGGTTAATTTTATCTGGCTGTTTAAGAACGCCATGCCATTGGACACCCATCTTAGTCCCGTGGTTAAAAGACCAAAAATGATTGAGAAGCGTGTCCCTCTGGTTGAGGATTGACCATCATCTTGATCTCCCTATTGTCATTTAACACCCAGTCCAAATTTTAATTTCGACCTTGCCAAGTTTTGATGTGCTGAAACTGCCTTGTAGGATCAGAAAACTTCGGAGGTTCTGGATTAGTCAATGTATGTTTGATGAAATGTGTAAATTGCTGTCCCTCTTTGCTCTTCAGGATTTCCACAGACTTGGTGGCTCTTGCATCCCTTCTCTCTAGTTATGAAAATACCTGGTTCTGCCATGGGCTTGCTCTAGGGAGAGGGTGGGGTTGTCACAATGCGGAATTGAGCCTGGGTTTTTGAACACAAGGTAATTTGACACTAATTTTCATATTAAGTATGTCTGCTAAAATACCAAATACTCTCCTTTATAGGGCTGGTCTTACTTCAGTTGCCTTAGTCCCCAGGTGAGGAGTAAACATTGTTCTTTTTCCTGGTAGAAAGCTCTTGTCTTACTCCACTATCAGTAGCTCTTATGCGTGTTATCTTCATTCTGTAATTAGTGATAATAAGATAGCTTTATATGTAGTAAATTACTGTCAAGTTTAAATCAAATCTAATTTGGTTTAGTGAAACTGTGTATTGCCAAATCAACTGCACGTGATAGATGTCAGAGATCTAAAAGATAAAATTGCTTTATAGTTGTATTTATAAATAACACTACCAGTTGCAGGTATTTTGTCAAAGTAATAATAATCTTTTTTTAATTGATCATATTCCAGCTGCTCCTGAATGTTTGCAGACAAGGAATTAAGAAAAGAAGCTTTTACTTCTGCTTTTTAGTACAGTTGCTGTTTGTTCTGGAGGCCAGCTAACTGCTGCGTTTGTCCTTCAGGAGCATTTGAAAGTCTCTGTTATCAAACATTGTTCTTCCCCATGGAGGCAGGCGTTACAGTTTGGAACATGGTTTATCAAACTGCACTTTGTTCAGTGATTTGCGTGGTAACAATACTGAGTTTGTTAAGATAAGTGACGTCCTATCTCAGAGTTGTAACTGGGTTCCTGTCTCTTCCGTTGGCAGGGTTGGGGGTTGCTTTGGGTGGCAGCTCTTCAGGGAGCCCTCCCCTCGCTCTCCGGGGCCCTGCGGTCCCCTCCAGGAATGGCCTGGGCTGGGGAGGGTTGATGTGAGACCTGGGAACAGCCTGAGCAGCACCGGTACCTACCCCGTGAGGGCAGGGAGAAGATGGACTCACCCAGTAGGCAACTGGAGGCTTGGCTTTGGGGACGGGTCCTTAGTCCCCATGCAATGTTTATTTCATGGTTTCAATATCCATTTTAAAGGCACAATGAAATATTTTAAGGGGTAGACAGTGAAGCTCACTCATTGTTCCTGATTTCTCGTTATTCCTGGTTTCCAGGCTTGTTCACCATCAAGTAATTTGGAAACAGAACTAGACCCACCCAGCTGGGAGCACGGTGGGGTGCAGTGGCCCAGAGGTTGGGATGTAGCCCTTGGCAACGGGGGGGTGCTGTGTGGCCACCACGCTGGGCTCCTGCCGAGTGCTGGAGGGGCACGTGCTGTGGAGGGTCTGGAAGCCACAAAGACTCTTCCGTGCTTTGATTGGCACATAGAGAGGTGTCCCTCCATTTTCCCGGTCTTTTGATGAAACTCTTCTGTTTTTCCAGGACTGGCAGCCTCCATTTGCATGTGATGTCGATAAGCTTCACTTTACACCGAGGATCCAGAGGCTCAATGAACTGGAGGTAAACTGTAAAGCTGAACATTGCTTCTGCTCCAAAATGTTTAAATATTCTTTTGAGAGGCAGTGTTTTCCAGTGGATTGACCGTGGGTCGTGTTTGACTCGAGCTGACAGCACTCAGGACCTCTGAACATCAGTTTTTAATTAGCACAAAAATTCATCTGTTTCAAAATCTAGTTAAAAACATGCCAAGCATAAAAAGTAAAGTTAATGCTCATTAAAGGAATGTAATTCAGGCCTTTTTCACACAGAGGTGCTTGTAAGTGGTTAAACTCAAATTCTCAAGTACCATAGATTTCTATCTGCGTTTTGCACACATACAGCATCTTTAAAAAGAAAGAGATGAAGCGTTTACGGAGTGCTTTAAAAATAACAAGCCATTTGCAAGAAACAATTAAAAAATCTGGATTCAGTTGGTGTAAAATTTGCTGCTCGCAAGCACTTTCATTCACTGCTTCATGAATTCAGACTAGAAGAAGGGAGAGGCGAGGAGCCCTGGTTTGCGAGTGGCCGTGACTGATGGCTCTCGTGACGCTCGTTTTCTAAAGTCCTGGTGTGGTTATGTGGAGTCCAGGGAAAGGCTCGAACTTTGGATGCGGAGTGAGAGATTTGTGTGGACACAAGCTGGGTCAGAGCTCTCTGGAGTTGAAGAGCAAGTGAGTCCGTGCAGACATGCCCATTTTTTACCTTAAGAATAGAAAATGTGTTGAAAATAAAATGTGTCAAAATTTAAGTCTAAGCTACTACTCTTTAACACAGCAACAGTCCAATTATCTCACTGTGTGAATCGCTGTGCAAACAGGTGAGTTGCCTTTCCCTGCCCTGACCAGTTTGTGTCCATAACAGTGAAACAACTGCTGTTGGGAGTGAAAAAGGATAACAGGAAAACCCTTTTAAAATTTTTTTATAAGCCATAAATCTTAGTTTGTTTTTGGTTTATTACAAATGCACTGAATTGTAATAAACTGTTACATTAATTAATATGATAAATATAATAAATTCTAGCAATGCAGCTAGTTTACATAGCTTTTAGCAGTAATAACTCATTTCTTGTCTTCTCAGAAAATACTTGTTTAAGTGCAGTAAAAATTTTAAAAAATTACTTGAGGAAAGATTGGTGGTATCTGTATGGATTATTATTTTTTCCCTCCATCTGACAAGAGGGAAAAATGCAAAATTATACTTGGACAGGGAAAAGTCAGGCAGGCAACTGAAGCTGCAACTTTATAAACGCTGGGATACAAAAGCCTGTGCAGTTCATTTTTTTGTTTCTGGTTTGTTTTTTTTTTTTCAGGCCCAAACTCGTGTAAAGCTGAATTTTCTGGACCAGATCGCAAAGTTTTGGGAGCTTCAAGGATGTACGCTGAAAATTCCACATGTGGAGAGGAAGATCTTGGATTTATTTCAGCTTAACAGAGTAAGACCGTTACATGGGAGAAACTCTTCCTAAGAAGATGTTGCGTTATCTCTTTTTCTGGGATGGTATCACAGTTGTTCAAGGGGCTTTACTTTGTTTAACCTAACATAGCTAAAGTGACAAAATAGTAGGAAGTTGCCATGGGAGTTGGAGATGAAATTAAATTTTCAGCTCTTTAAAGTTGAACTTGGATACAAACAAGAATAAGCTTAGGCTTAACTGAAGGAAACTTCTGGACAATGACAGCAGTGAGAAAAACATTTTTCCATTAGGAATATGGAAGAAAAAAATACTTTTAGGATGAAGTTTGTTAAACTTCTGAAGTCAGAAGTTTATGTATTCTGATAGCAAAGGATGGGATTCACTGACCCCCAAGGATGTTACCTCTGTTTCTTTGTTTAGATTAGTTTTTATTTGGTTGATTTTGAGCCTAGTTCATAGTACTTAGTGAGAAGTACTGGTTCTACTGTGCTGGAAAGTTGTGTTTGAATACAAAGTAGAGGAGTGACAAATTGCAGCCAGACAAATTCTCAAAAGTAGGCTGGGTTACTGCTTGGTCATTTCATAAAGGTGCTGACTTGTTTGTAAAATAATTCAACAAGTTTATACTTCCTGAATAGTTTATATATGGTTTTATGTTACATGTTCCAGTTACAGCTTTTCAACAACTTTCATGTTTTGCTTTGGGTTTTTCGGTTGTTGTTGGGGTTTTTTTAATCTATGTTTTTCTGGTTTAAAATAGCAATTGTGTTGTTGTCTTTTCTTTTAAATGAGCAGTATTTTCCTTAAATGCTGCTAATCTTAGTCTTAAATATGCTGCCATTTTGTTTTCGCTTTTTAGCTAGTTGCAGAAGAAGGAGGATTTGATGCAGTTTGCAAGGAGAGAAAATGGACCAAAATAGCCACTAGGATGGGATTCGCTCCTGGCAAAGCCGTGGGTTCACATATCCGTGCGCATTACGAGCGCATTCTTTATCCTTACAACTTATTCCAGTCTGGAGCAAGCCTATTGGTAAGTTATATTGAAGTCCAATTAATTTAGCAGCCAGTCTGTTATTTTTTTATTTATTGATGGAATATTTCCAAAGACTGCATTTTATGCTTTATGGCTTGCAGGTGACAAGTTGTAATCTGGTGTTGATGTGAGCAATTCAGAAAGCTATAGGCAGACTTCTAATGAAGAGTAAAGTTTTTAAAGTTACTCTTCAAGGTGTAATCTCTTACTGACTGCTTTGAATACTACCTTTTGTATCTTCTCTCTACAGTTTACAGAAGCCTCATGATAATGAACGTTCAGACTTCCTGTAATGATTTCTTTAATGCTGTTTTGTCAAATGCAAAATGCTGCTTTATTCACAGATCATTCTAGGTCCGTCTCTCTGGGTCTGTATCGCTTGCAGCTGAAGTGACTGAGCAACTGCATCAAACCGTGGCAGTAACTCATCTCGCTTTCGCTAAGAGTGTCCAAGTTCAAGGGTGCACCATGGATATTGCAGTGTAGTTAACAGTGTGACTTGTGACTCTTTTCAGGCTTAAATCTTCATCCTTCCTCAGATTTGGCCCTTAAAATAAAATCCAGGGCTGGCTGAGAGTGGAAGCAGTGTAATATCTAATGAAGAATAGGGCTTTTCTTTTAGTGTGATTGTCAATTATTTTGGAAAACAAAAATAGGTTGCAGTTGCCAACATCCATTTTTATTTATTTGAAACACTCTTATCATGATGATGAATGTTGACCTTTTTTAAGCAATGAGAGCCCTAATTCTGTTCCAAGCATGTCTCTGTCTACAGAAATCAACGCTAGCCTTTTACATAGAGCTACCAAAATGAGCGATAAGATTTGACAAAAGTCAGAAAAGGTTGAAGGCCCTTTATTTAGCCCTTGTTGATCACTTTTCATTGAAAAACAGCTAGATTCTGCATAGCCTTCAGAAAAAATAATTTAACTTGTGAAAGTTTGAGTGTTTTGCAAACAGAGGATAAGAACAAAATATAGTTGAATGTAAGAATCTTTGTGCAAGGGAAACTGCTGTATAAAAAATATTTTGCCTTGCATTCATGGAATCACAGAACAGTTTGGGTTGGAAGGGACCTTTCAGTCTAAAACCATCACCCCCTCATCCTGTCTCTCCACCCTCTGGTCAAGAGTCTCTCCCCGTCACTCCTGTAGGCCCCCTTTAAGGACTGGAAGGACGCTATAAGGTCTCCCCGGAGCCTTCTCTTCTCCAGGCTGAACCCCCCCAACTCTCTCAGCCTGTCCTCCCAGCAGAGG
>JAOXJK010000013.1:568595-578969 GCA_025774025.1 Xenus cinereus
CGTGGCCTCCTCTGGCCCCGCTCCAACAGGTCCATGTCCTTCTGCTGTTGGTGGCCCCAGAGCTGGAGGCAGCACTGGGGGTGGGTCTCCCCAGAGCAGAGCAGAGGGGCAGAATTCCCCCCTCGCCCTGCTGGCCATGGGGCTGGAGATGCAGCCCAGGGGTGGGGGGCTTTCAGGGCTGCCAGTGCACATTGCTGGCTCGTGTTGAGCCTCTCATCCTCCAACACCCCCAAGTCTTTCTCCTCAGGGCAGCTCATGGTTCATGCTCGTGTTCAACAATGGAAAGCAGCACCATTTTCTGAAGGCATTTCCTTGAAAACTTTGCATTTTTCTTAGGTCTGAAAACTGGATTCTTGAGTTTGTTTGGGCTTTTTAAGCTGCTATGTTTTGTGACACCTAGCTTTGCTTTCATATTTTTGAGGTGTAATTGTACAGGGAGAGATGTCATTAAAAGTTGTAAAAGAGTTAACATGGTACACTTCCTATACACTTCTTGGAAATATAGGTTTCCCACGAAAGTTTCTGTCATGCGTTTGATGTTTACATTCATGGTTTTTTCGGTAGTGGACCCTTTTAGAAGAGAAAAGCCTTCTCAAATGAGGTCATGCTTCTTTTTAAAGGTAATTTTCCAAGCTCTCACTTGCAGCGGGCTCCTGGCATCTGTTCCAAAGTGCTGTGTTTAGTGGATGCAGTTCTGGAACAGCTGGGCAGGTGTGGGGTACTTCATTTTTTGACTCCTCCCCTTAAAAGCAGTTAAAATGCTCCCCTCCCATATGCAGCAGAGACCTGAGAGAATCCACAGAAATATGTTGGGGTTAGCTCACTCTTCACTTGAAGATTTGACTTTGGTTTTTGTTTTGGTTTTGGTTTTTTTTTCCTTCCTGACAATGTTGTCTTCCAACTGAGTTTGTTTTGCAGTACATTTTTTGAGGAAGAATCTCAGATGAGATTCTCTCTGGCTTTCTTCCATGTGTTCTCAGTAAGTGGTGCTTTCCCAGATGCTTCCTGTGTAGGTGCCTGCTTTATTGTACATCTATTCAGTGCTTTACTGGGAATCTAAGCATCTGTGATTTTTGTTTTTGGAGAAGAGGTAGCAGCTATTCAATTTGACAGCTGTCAGTTTGAGATATGTGGTTCCTTCTTGCGATATTTCAACAAGCCTTTTGAGAGAAACTCTTTGTGCAGCCTGGATAATCATCCATAAAAGATTAGTGCGAGCATTCACTGATTTTTTTTTTTTGAGTTTTTTTTTTTTAATTGGTAGTACTTGCAATATTCATTGACTCTTTTTCTGCAAAAGCTGAAATATGGAATGTTGTAGTTTCCACTGATGACTATGCTGTAACTTTAATCTCATCCAGATCTGTGTATAGCATTAATTGTTTATGTATGGCTTAAATATACATTAAACTGGCTTCAGGAATTATTTTGACAAATCTCTCAGCTGGAGATGTTTCTGTATGCAAACTAAAATAGTAAAACTCTCTGGAGCTGTTCAGAAGTGAACAGATAACGTGTTTTTATTGAAGCTCTTGTTCAGTCAAACAGCAAAAATTTCTTAAATCAGCCAGTTTCTAATACTCAAAGCAGCTCTCCATGGGGGTGTGTTTATTTTATTCTTATCTTGAAGCATTAGGTGTTGGGTGCTTGTCTCCAGAGCTGTTCTGGTAAACCTGCTGGTGTCCTGGTTCCTGCTGTCTGTGCCGTAGTGACCATGGGTGTGATGCCACAGAACCGCGACGTGTGCCTAGAGGGAGAAATGTGCCCTTGCATGAATTGAGGTGTCCAGAATCTTCTGTCAGTGCATCTTCTGCGATGCATTCCCCAGGTGTTTGCATGATTTGAAATGCAGCTACAGTTTTGGAGGGTGTCGATAGTCTTGCGGTGTTCTGGTTTTCAGTGAACGCAGCTGGTTCAGTAATTCGGGGTCTGGTCTCTTTTCCAAACTGAGGTTTAATGTCCCGAGTGGGACTCATATGTCCAAAGATTTATATGTGTATGCCTCTAATAAAAACGTTTCTGTGTGAGATAGTTCTCTAGCCCCTTTATTGTTACTGGAGAAAAATAAGCGCCTCTGGAGTGTTTGGGGGTTCTTATCCTCAAGTGGGTACGTAGCAGGGGCAGACCAGTTGTATTCTGCAAGTACAGGGAGCCTGGGTGATTGCCGTATGTGTAAATAGCTATGTCATAAACATCTAAACCTGGAGTAGATTAATTATGTCCCCCCCTTTTTTTTTTATCCTTTGACATCCTGGAGGCCTTATTAACATTCCTGCTGTGTCCTTTGCTTGCCGAAGGAGCAGCTCCTTAATAGTTTCAGCTGATGGGCTTTTAACTTACTCTCTGCCACCATTTGGAGTTCAGGGATTATATGTGCAACCATCTTCTCAGCAGATAATGAGAGCGTGATCACAGTGTGTAGGATGAGCTTATGGTGAATTATTGGTAGGAGCTTAACCTTACCAACAAGGCTCTGCTGGTTGGGAGAGGAAGGGACTGAAGAAATGGCAGCTGGTGTCCTTGGCTAAAGACATGTTGCAGTTGAACAGGTCAGTGCAGGAGCAAGGTATGTTGAGAGGAATTCCCACCCTTAAGACAGGACTGATGCTTTTCCTTCTCCTAGGTACAGCTGAAAATGTTAATTAACAGCCATTTCATACTAGTGCTTTGCTTTTGGGTTACTGAGGCACTGGGAAATGTTTCTGCTTAAATAGTTCTTGAAACCTCAATATTTAGGAAATGCCTTGTGGGCTTTTTTCAGTGAATAGTGCACTTTGCCTTTTTTTTTCCCTTGGACACTGCACTGAAGTGAGGCAAGTTATGCTATTTGTTGTTTTTGTCTTTCAAGGTTTCCTTACCCTTTTGTTTAGGAAAAGCTATTTCTGTTTGCCTTCTAGGTATTTGCTTTCAAGGATCATATGTCTTCTGTTACCAGAAGGACTAGAAACTTTTAGATTTGGGTTTCATGTGAGGACACAATTCAAGGAACCAGTTCTTATAGAAGTCATTAAATTTGGTGATGTTCTGCGTAGCATTAATCTCAATTGCTTTTCTGTTCTCTCATTTTAATATTTTTCCTACTCACTTGCCTTCTCTCCTTGTCCATTCTCTCCTGAGAAATTGTTTTTGACTTTCTCCCACTGAAGTTAATATGAAATACTTCACGTTGTCGTCTCTCAGTGTGAGCTCTAAGGGGCCCTCTCTCCTGACGTTCCAGCCCCAGCACTCGGGGGCTGCCTGTGAGCACCGGCCAGGACTTACTGCTCCTGTGCATCAGCTGCATAGTTGGGTGGGTTTGTGTATTTCATGTTGAAATTAAGTCATCCATTTTCTTTAGAGAGTAAGTCTAGAGCTTACAAAGTCTAAGATTGAAGGCAGTCCTAAGTAAAACAGAAAATCTGGAGGTTTCTTAGAGCAGTGTTGTGGACTGTCTGTAGGGGATAGTTAATGTTATCCTGCTACCCTTGACTGATACTTATTTTTGTTAAATGCATATTTCTTTCAGCATGGACTTGTCTTCTAAAATACAGCTTTTTCTCCTCCTTTTCCATCTCCCTTTTGACTATCATTTGTTTCTGAAAGTCTGATTTCTGTGCTGTCTACAGAGCATCAGTCCTTACACCGCCGTAGTGGTTCTCTTGCAGTTCCTCTCCTGTTTCTCTCCTGCTGAGAAAATGCTTGTGATGGGAACAGATGAACAGAACTGGGGAAATATGGATCCAGCAATTCGTGTGAAATACTTTCTGACAACATAAGACTTTTTCTTCTTTAGGATTCGTTGCTTACAATTTAAAAACTGTTATATTTTGTCTGCTGTTACCGAATGTTTTATGGCTTGACAAACTCGGAATTGTCATTAATTACTATTTTTCTTGCCAAATGTATGCACAGTTTTCAGCAATTAAATGTGTTCATTCAGCAACTTGAACTAAAACTGTTCTTGCATCATTTTCTTCCCTTCTGCCCTTAATTCATGCAGCAGAACTGTCCTCTCCAAAACATATAAAGTAGCTTCTGCAATGTTCTTCAGACAAAACTGTATGTCAGTTAAGGCAGGGATGTATGGTAGGCTGTAATTTATTTTATGTTGTTCTGTATATTAGTGTTACAGTAATGCAATCTGAGGACACTACAGCAGTTTCCAGGAGGCTGTTGATATGGTCTCCAAAAGCACCATCTGCTCAGAGAATGGGCATTGGTATTCCCGTAGAGAAATGTTCAGTGCTCGTAACATTTAAAGGATGACTTCAGCTTTATTTAAGATCCTTTATTATGGTTATTGCCTTCGTTAAAAGGGCAGGAAAAAGTGATTTTGTGACTTGTTCAAATGGTAATGTTACAGTTGTCATAAATACTGCTTTTATTAATTCAGCATAGCAGTTATTAAAGCCCTGTCTACATTCTTTCACATTAGCCAGGAAGTTGTTCAACACAAAGTTTGTATTAGAAGCAGAGGCAGAAATCAAGTAATCAAACTGTGTCTCTTTAGTGCTTGCAGAAACCAGATCTCACCAGTGACACAAAGGACAAGGAATATAAGCCCCACGATATTCCGCAGAGACAGTCTGTCCAGCCGTCTGAAACGTGCCCACCTGCCCGTCGAGCAAAACGCCTGAGCACGGAGGTGAGAGACCGGCCTTCGTGCGGGGGGGACGCTCGTGGTGACCCCCCCGGGAACCCCTAACACGCTGGTTGTTGACCCAGCCACGTGGCACAACAGGTTTTTAAGTGATAGGACAAACGTTACTTCGATCGGATTGCTAAATGTGTATGCATAGTAAACAGCTGTTTAACTTTTTGTCATTGTTAAACATACCTAAATATTTATAAATGCATAATTATAAATAATGTGATAAGGATTGTGTGATAATTTAAAAAGCGTGTTACTGAGGCTTGGAATTCTGAGTGACTCGCCTATTGAAGCTGTTCCACTTACACATTAGTTATGAGTGTGTATGCATGATTATAAACAGTACAGGGCTCATAGATTCAAATACAGGTGACAAATTCTGGATATGCAGCTTTGATCTGTTGTTTCGTCCAAGGACAGCTCATGAACAGTGGTTATACATTAAATGTGTTGGGAGGTTTCTGTGACCCTTTCATGAGTTGAAGCCAGACGTTAGAGCAGAGGGGCATTACAGCATTAGCATTGTCGTATTTCATTTTTCACTCTGAGTTCTATCAATTTGCAATACTTGCACCATGCAATTTCAGGAAAAAAATTGCATAAAATTAAGTCAATATGGTTTTGTACAATCAAACAGGATTAATTTTATGTATGCTTAAGAAATAATATTTATTTGGATAAGCATAAAATGTATTGATGATATCTGCATAGAGTTCTCCTGTGAGGGCATATGTTGGGAGATCATCATGTGTCTCCTTTGTTGCTGGAAAACTGTAATACTGTGACTTCAGCCTGTTCCAGACTGATGCTCTGCCTTCAGAGAGTTTCCCATTTCTTTTGTTTGAGCAGATGAAGAGCAGGGGAGGCTCATTCCCAGGAGATGGTGGTGTTAGTGGTGACATCATGAGTTAGGAAGGTCACGATTGATTCCCTTTGTTTATAATCCCGATTTCTGTTTAAGTTCGTTTCAGACTCTATTAACTCCCATTGTTCTAGTCTCCGTCTTTATTACTACCAAGTAGTACAGTTTAGCTGTTGCAAATTCTGCCTATAATTATTTTTAGTTAGTGAGTTACAATTAAGGCTTTCTAAAGCTTTTCCACTTCAATACCCGGTTGCGAGTAGATTTAGAATTCTGAGAAAACCTCAGTAGTTTGATCTGAAACTTTCCATTTGCAGTATCAGCCTGTGGTTCTCACATAGATGCTGGTTCTCACGTATCCTTTAAATATCCTTTAAAGTTTATCAGCAGGGCAAATATATAAGAAAATTTGAGCTGTTTATGATAGTGGTGTCAGGTGACACTGACTAACCAAGAGTGCACGTTTTTGTCATTTCTGTAGAAACTAACTGCTCCTACTTAGCCAAAATGCAAGGCTGCCCTCTCAGCTCCTTCCCTGAGTGCTACTCCTGTCATGAAGCTAATTTTTGTGGAAAGAAAATACTTGATTAAGAATAGAATTGAAACATACAGAGCTAAAGCTGAATTAAGCAGCATGGACTGACTTGCTTAGCAAGGAGCTGTCATGTGAGACAATAATTTCCAAAAATCAAGATTGTTAGTCCATTTCAGTGCCAAGTCGGCTAAGTTGATTAAATCCTTTTTTTATTTTTTCCTCCTACATTGAAGCTGCAAGCAGTTGATTTTTGCCCTGACCTGGTTGCAAAGTAGTAAAGTTTGGTTAAAGTGTCTCGACTTTTTGCTCTAATTTGATATACAAGGATTTGTCGGTGTCTTAGATGGTAAAAGTGAAGTTCATTCTCATGTTTACCAGTTTGACATTTCCTGCTTTTCAAAGGCTAACCATCTACTGTAAACCTTTAAAATAAGTGAACTACTGGAAAGTACTGTAAATTATTCTTAATAGCAAAAAATACAACCTGGGGGATAAGTGTTGTGTTACAACTGTAAGACACAAAGAGTTTTACCTTGCCATTTCCTACCTGGTGAGTAAACAATTAGGAGAGAAGGTACATAATTAGAAAGGAAAAGGGCAATGACAGTCATAGGCTGGTTTTGAAATGCAAAGGATTTTGATGCTTGATGTAGAGAAGTATAAGTGTAAAAGACCAGAACAATGTTGCAGAAGTGAAAGTGAGATGAATCCATATGATAAAAGGCTCAGGTTAAAAAAAGAGCTAATTTTGTGAAGGCAAATATGGGCTTAAGCACAGAATATGGATGCAGCTCATAGAAGTTAAAGATGCAGAAGATGAGGCATGTGTTACTGCATTGCTCGGGGATCAGTGCAAGCTGGTCCTTATCCAGTATTACTAAATTTAGTGAACATATATTGCATATCTTAAGCAATGGAACCCCTCCCTGGCCTTATGGAGACAGTCATTTGGACAAAGAGAACACAGAAAGCAAAGGGGAAATAATGTCAAAACCACCTCTGTAAAAATCCCAAGCAAACAAGCTGTAAAAAAAAACAACCAAACAAACAGAACCCCACCAACCCCTACCCCTTCAAATTCCCGAAGTTTCATTCCAGCTGGGGGTGATGCTTTTAGAGCTGGGCCAACAAGTCCCATTATTTGGGGTTCATGGGTGGTTGATAGTGGACTGACTTGAGTGAGTAGCAAGAGAGTGGTTACATGACCTCATTTCCTTAAGAAATTAGGCTCAAAAGACACAATGTTGGAGAAACCCATCTTTACACTGAGGGATTTGAGAATTGTTCTCCCACAGTCTCAAAACTTCAGGGAAGAAATATAAGAATTAAATGGAAAAATATTATTCTGTGTTGAAAGCTTCACAATATACCGGCTGAGCTCCCTGCTTAGGAGACTGGGGTATGTGCTGCCTCTCAAGAGTAAAAGAAAATCTACGAAAGCCCAAAGTTCTTGCTTCTTACCAAGTTGCACTGAAATCAAACTAAAAACATGGTATCATTATTGGCACAGGGTCTTTGTAGGATTTCCTTGCAGATCTCTTCAGGTTGTTCCAAATATTATTTCTCTGAACTCTTTTTACATAATTGAGTACAAGTATTTCAGAAATTCAGGTTGCCTTTTTAGATTTATTTGTTCGTAAGTATAATAGAGTTCTTTGAGTTTAAATTAAGTCCTCAAAGTCTTTATATGACTTCCATCTGCCTCGCTTTTTCCTAGAACAAGTCAGGTTACAAGTTCGGAGACGTCTGTTGTACCTCAGTGAAGTGTCTGTGTCTCACATCAGCTTGTTCTCTGGATCTTTGCTGTCCTCTCTTGGCACTTATCAGAGTGGATTAAGACTTGTATGAGAGATACTTTTTGGAATTTGGAAGTCAAAATTGTCTTTTCCTGGTTCCTTTCTCAGCTCATGATAGTATTAGAATGTGTATTTCAAAACCTTGCGGGGTTTGCCACCAAAGTTACTCAACTGTAGAGATCTGCAAAGAATTATTTAGATCTCTCGTTAGGACTATGGGTGTTGGCCATCAGCTTTTCCCATCTCCAGAGCCAAAACAGCTCTGAGGGGCAGGAGGAGATGGGTGCAGGTTGGAGCTCTGTGGGTGCAGCCCTTCCTGCAGCGCTGTGTGCAGTGACCAGTGTCTGTTCCAGCATCGTTGGTCTGTACTTGGGCAAGCAGCTCTGGGTTCTGGCAAGCAGCAGTCAAGATTTTCCCAAATACATGTGTAAAACGAAAGTTTGCCATCTCTCTCAGTCTCCTCTCTCCAACTCCCTGAAAGGAGGGTATAGCCAGGGGAGGTCGGTCTCTTCTCCCAAGGAACAAGTGACAAGAGGAAATGGCCTCAAGTTGTTCCAGGGGAGCTTTAGGATGGATATTGGGAAAAAATTTCTTCACCAAAAGGGTTGTCAAGCCTTGGAAGAGGCTGCCCAGGGCAGTGGTGGAGTCACCATCCCTGGATGTATTTAAAAGCCGGGCACACGTGGTGCTGAGGGACATGGCTTAGTGGTGGTTTGGGCAGTGCTGGGTTGATGGTTGGACTCGATCTGAGTAGTCCCTTCTAACCCAGACAATTCTGGTTTATTCTAAGGCTGTTACTGATTTTTTTTCTGGTTTTTGGGTTTTTTTCTCTTTTAAGGCAACCAATATTAAAACTGAATCTGATGCTCCGGAAGCCAGAACTCATAACCTGAGACGTAGAATGGGATGTGCACCTCCAAAGTGTGAAAATGGTGAGTTGCAAATGGGGAGTGAAAGAAAACGTGAATGAAATTTCTCTTACTTTGAGCAAACTCTTTTTAAGACCAGAGTTAAATTCAGCAGTTAGCACAATTCAAAGTATTTAAAAAAAAAATAAAAATACTTCTGTTAACCTCTGTTTTAAATTTGAATTCATTGTACAGTTTCTTTTATGGCTTGGAAATCTTTCTGGGTTTTTTATAAGTGGTTGAGTTTTCTTGGTGAAGAAGATATTTTCAGTTGACAAAAAAAATTTCTACTTTTTCAAACTTCAGTGTCTCTTATGAAGCAATTAGAAATAAGATTTGAAGCGAGTTTCTATTTTGTATTTTAAATAGCTAGCAGCATTCCACTAGCTTTAAATAGAGGAACCTCTTTTAAGAATGTATCGAATTTCAGACACTTAGGTAATAATTTGGATTTGAAATCAGGAAATGAAACTCATGACAGCAAAAGTTGGTGTGTTGTGAACTTAAGGATAAAGTTCCCATAATATGATTTTTAAATCGCTTCTATCAATAGTCCTGAATTTGTTGTTACCCATCCTTAAGAGATAATAATTTCAGACTGAGAAAAAATATTTAATGCCATTAAACAGAAGAATAAGCTTGTTGATAAATAATTACTTAATAATTGAAATTAACTAAGCAGTTTGTCGGTCTCCTTTGTTCATTCAAAATATTTATTTTTTTCCAAAAATTTGTGTAGATTGTGGTCTTACTTAATTTGGGGATTTTTTTTCTTTAAGGAGTGTCTCTAGGCATTAAACTTTTTTCTTGCCCCCTCCCCCAGAGTAGAAGGAAAAGCTCTAGACAGTTTTTTAATGCTTACATTTCTGATAGATGAAGACGTTCTTCTCTTTAATGTCTTTGTTAGCTCTTGGACTCCAAGAAATGTCTCAGATTCTCATGTCCAAGTGTAAAGGTCTCTCACTCACTTGTAGCTTTAGCCAAGAGCTTTCCTGCCCCCTTGTTTTCAGCACCAGGGCCCTGGGATTCTCCACACTGTTGTATGGGGTTGGGGGGTGGGTTTTTGGTTTTTGTTTATTTGGGTTTTTTTATAATGTCAGGAATGAAGACTTGAGTAGAGACATGCCTGAATTAGGTAGGAGTGAAAGAATGTAGAGGAACTGCTTCTTTGTCAGGCCCTTTCTGCTGCATGCTTGTTATTAAAGATACATTTTCATGGAAATCACAACTCAAAGAAACTGAAGTGTGGAGATCATCGTAGAAAGCTGTAGTGTTTCATGTCACCGTGTGACATGCTGCTGTAAAATTGATAGAGCAATTCAACCACATTTTTTAACACCACATAGAAACAAAATAATAATTTAATTTAAATTAATTTAAATGGGACTTAAAATACCCACTTAAAATATGTGGGCTGTGGTAGGCATAGCTAGTTCGTGATGGCGTGTTCTAAGGTCCTGGTTTCTCACAAGTTTGGTTCTTCTGATAATACCAGCTTCTGTAGGCATTGCAGGTGTTCAGATCCTTTCTTAAGGTAACTGAAACAAGTTTGTATACGGGATAATCAGGGGCCTGGAGCATCTCTCTTACGAGGAGAGACTGAGGGACTTGGGTCTTTTTAGTCTGGAGAAGAGAAGGCTGAG
>JAOXJK010000013.1:579069-592326 GCA_025774025.1 Xenus cinereus
ACCTGCTCTGGTAGGGGGTTGGACTAGATGATCTCCAGAGGTCCCTTCCAACCCCATAGCATTCTGTGATTCTGTGATAAGTAATTCAACAAATAACTTAGAGTGATGCAGTCTAACAAGTAAGAACAAATACAATAAATAACAAATAATGCTAGGCATTAAAACATTTTGTAATACCTTTATTTTTTGTTCTGTTTTGCCAGAAAAAGAAATGCACAGCATGGTGAAACTTCCCGAGAAGAGAGAACATGCTGGGGAGCCAGAGAAAGACAAATCCAAAGTTCGATCTAAAAAACCCACTAATGCTGTGAGTACGCCCTGCCCTCCTGCTGCTTCTCGTTGATTTGCAGGGGTTTCGGGGTTTCTCCTGGGCATGTAGTGAAATCTGATGTTGTTCATATCACACCAAGGACTCTCTTATTCCTCATGTAACCCTGTGGTTGAAACAAAGCAGTGTCTATGCCTGCTGGAATATACATACTTGTAAAGCTTTGTGCTGTTACAAAGCTGAAAATAACAGGATAGTTAAGTTTCAGTCTCTGTAACTAAGGCTAACTTGTTTTCTGTCTCAAAGATACAGTCTCAAAATAAGTATTTTGAAAGAAGGGTCCAAATAGAAGTGTTCTATGAACTGATCTCTCTCCCCATTGCTCTTCAAGGGAGCTTCATGCAAGCTCTGGCACCCGGCTCTCCAGCAGACCTGCCACTTATTCTACAATTTCAGCACCAACTTGGAAGCTTTGTTCTTCAAAGCCTTCTTAAAAAACCAACCCTGTTCCTGCTCTAGCTCTCCACAGACCACCACCCTCCCTCCAAAAAATCCCAAACTGAAAGCAATGGTAGTTTTTCTCACTTTTGAGAAGATGATACTGAGATTCTTTCTGTCCAGGCCACTGCTCGCATCCTTCCTGAAACCAAAAATGTTCTTTGTTTAATCCACACCTATAGTGAGATACCTGGGCATGAAATGTGCAGATACTAGAAGCCTGACAGGTCTGCACCCCAAACAAAAATGACTCGTGGGGAGGAGCAGGAGACGCTGCTACTTTTTTTTAACAACATAAGAAAAAGAAGTGTATTTGTCCTCGCAGCTCTAAAGAAGAGCCTTCCAGGCTGTTGCTAATGAAGGTGGGGCGTAGGACAGGCAGCAGACAACCCTTCCCATGTGGAGTGTCTGCACCTTCTCCTCGGGGCTTGGTAGCAGACTTCTTGAACAGCCACCCCCTGCCCAAAAGCACACCACTCTGCTGGGAAGCTGGTGTCTTTCCACATTAAAATGAAGGAACACTCCCATCAATGCCCCCTTATAGCCCCTTCCAGTCCCTAAAGGGGCTCCAGGACAGCTTGGGGGAGACTCTCTTGATCAGGGAGTGGAACCATAGGACGAGGGGGAACAGTTTGAAACTGAAAGAGGGGAGATTTAGATGAGATCTCAGGAAGAACTTCTTTGCTGTGAGGGTGGTGGACCCTGGCCCAGGTTGCCCAGAGAAGCTGTGGCTGCCCCATCCCTGGAGGGGTTCACGGTCAGGTTGGAGGGGGCTTGGAGCAACCTGGTCTGGTGGGAGGTGTCCCTGCCCAGGGCAAGGGCTGGGACTGAGTGGGCTTTAAGGTCCCTCCCAACCCAAACTTTCTGTGATCAAGAGGAACCCCTTTGTCTCTTCTGAGACTCCAGATAGTTGGTCTCAGAGAAGGATGAAACATCCATGCACAGAGGCTGCTTCTGACAGCAGTGAGAAAAGGGATTTGTGACCCACTAGCGGGTGTGACATTAAACCTGCTGAGCCCACAGTGCTGCTCCCCTGAACTGTGCTGCCCACTCAGTCAAGTCTTCTGTCATTGGAAAAAAAATACATGGGAGGGCTTGCAACTCTTGTTGTCCTTCCTTAAATTAGAGGGGGGTTATTTAAACTTTTACATAAATATTTTGTGTTTGCCTGTCTGATTTCCATGTCAGAGATGAAGTGAAAATAAGCTTTGTCAGATGTCGCAGATGACTGAGTTACAGAGTGCTTACCTTAAGTGCTCAGATTCCCACTCTGGTCATTTTTCGTTACAGGTGGATTTGTACGTGTGTCTCCTATGTGGCAGTGGTAACGATGAGGACCGTCTCCTGTTGTGTGATGGCTGTGATGACAGTTACCATACTTTCTGTTTAATTCCACCCCTTCATGATGTTCCCAAAGGGGACTGGAGGTGTCCCCAGTGTTTGGCTCAGGTAATATGACAAACCACACAGTTAGGCTGAAGGTTATCTCTTATTTTGTGGTTGGTTGCGTTTTTTTTTTTAAAACTTGATCCTAGGGATTGATAGTACAATTTGTTACCACTTAAGGTTGTGCAAACAAGGTGATAGAGGGTAAAGCTGAAATGAAGATTGAGCATGCTTCAAATTGGAATGCTGTCACTTAATATTTTGGAGCCAAGAATTGATGTGCCTTTAAAGAATGCACTGATTTCAGTTGGCACCTTTCCGCTGTATTTAAAATTGGAGTCTCTCTGGGTGCTCCAGTGTGGAGGTCTATGCACCTTTTTTTTTGCTTCACTCTACTAGAGGAACGAGAAATTAGGCATATTACTTCATTAATGTTTATGCAGATTTATAAGTAAATATTGTGATTTGGTGAATTAAGCAAAGTAGTTTCTTCTTCTGATTGTGCAGCCTGGGGCAGTCATTTAATTTTGGTCAGGTGTCCTGCCTTCTTACCCATCAGATGCTGTAGTAGTAGCCTATTTGTGTAAAATCTGAGCACAGATTGTCTTATTGATAGATACATTGTAGAAATAATTATCTTTTCAATTGCAGGAGTGTAATAAGCCTCAAGAAGCATTTGGTTTTGAACAAGCAGCGAGAGACTATACACTTCGCACATTTGGAGAAATGGCAGATGCATTCAAGTCAGACTATTTTAACATGCCAGTACATGTATGTTCATGTGTTTATCCTGATGCCATGATGTTGACTTCATTTTTTGTGCTTAGTCAAAATATGTAACTTTTGAGGGTGAGGGGGGAATTCTGCTTTTAAATGGTATAAAGTCCCAAATCAGAGATACATCAGTGAATCCTTGTTCTTGATGGTGTCATGGTTTCTTATCCCACTGGCTTCTTGGGTTTTGGTTTTTGTCACTTTTGAAGAAGTGTCTGTAAAGAAGAGAGTGCTCTTAACTGTCACCTATTCTTGAGAGAACAAAGCAGCAGCATGTCCTGAGTGGAACCACATTTCTGCTGCATTTTTTTTCTCTTGTTGAAACAATTTTGAAAGGGGAAATGCTTTAAGCTAATGGAAGTTCCTCCCTGAGGTAGCTTTTATGCACATGCTTTTATATACCGATTCCTCAGTATATTCTCCTTGTTTTTCTTCTGACCTAGATGGTCCCCACTGAGCTGGTTGAAAAAGAATTCTGGAGACTTGTTAGTACCATTGAAGAGGATGTGACAGTAGAATATGGAGCTGATATAGCTTCAAAGGAATTTGGCAGTGGCTTCCCAGTCAGAGGTGGGAAATTTAAAGTTAGACCAGAAGAAGAGGTAGGTCTTTATTAGTTCACTGTGTATGTTTGTATTGCAGTTCTTCATTAAATAAGTCTTTTTGGTTCAAAGCACAGTAATGGAATTGGGTTGCAATGTGTTTGATGGATCTGGCACAGTATTTGAAGAGGAGAATTATATCAGAGTTTTGAATAAATTAAATTTGCTGTGATCAGATATTAAAAGCCACAGGTTTATCCTAGAAGTTAATAAATAATTTCCGAAGTAAAAAAAAAAAAAGTCACATTTTAACAAAGCAGGTCAGACAAGGTTTGTGAAAGGAGCGAGGACAGTGGTGGTTTTGTTCTTTGATTCATTAACCTGTTTCTTAAGTTTTCCGTTGAGAAAGATGCTTTTCTTCTGTTGCTCTTTTGGCAGTTTTACCACCTTGGGTTTTTTACTTCATGTTGTATAAACCTGGGACTGTTCTGTTCAATTTTCAGGAATACCTTGATAGTGGCTGGAATTTAAACAACATGCCTGTGATGGAGCAGTCTGTTCTTGCTCACATCACTGCAGACATATGTGGGATGAAACTACCCTGGCTATACGTAGGAATGTGCTTTTCTTCATTTTGTTGGCATATCGAAGACCACTGGAGCTATTCTATTAACTATCTGCATTGGTGAGTTTGAGGGAGAAACTCAGCCTGAGAAGCAATCTCCTTTTCATTCCCCCTTTCCCTTTTTAATTAGTGGACTAAAACCAGATTCACAGACTTCAGGCCAGAGTAACTCCTGCAATCCTGTAGCAGCAGGGTTAATTTGACACAGTGCGATTCATGCATTGATTTGCTTTTGGACAAAAGGTCATATTTTGGAAAGAGACATCCATTCCCAGTTTTAAAAAAAAAAAAATCCATGAGAGATGCAGCAAGTGCTCCATCAAGTGTTTTATTATGCTCAATGTAAAACTAAAAACCATGCAAGTTTTTTTGAAAAAATCATCTCGCTTCAACTAACAATCTTAGGATCCTGCATATTTTTTTGTCTGTCAGATAGATCATTCTATCATAAATCCTCTCATCATGTGAACACTTGTCAATTGTAATCAGGACAGATCTTTGCCATCCCTTTGATATTCTAAACAGATTGAACTTCTTAAACTTCTCACCTTACAACAGCTTTTCTAGAGTTTGAATTATTCTTGTCACTCTTCCTGAAACCTGTCAAGCTCTTTCCCTTTCCTTGTTCACGTAAATATTCCAGCAAAATGGTGAAATCGCATCCCAGCTACTATTCAGTAGGTTGTCTTTTTTGTCGGTTGTTCAGTTGCTGCTCCTTGGAATAGCTGCTGTTGAAGCACAGTCCAAGTAGTCAATAGCTTAATTTGGTTGCTTTCTTAATATTTGACATTATTAAAACAAATGTTTAAGACTAAGTGAATCTTTGGTCAGGATTACATTGTAAACATTATCATCTTTGTCATTTGTTGCTTTTTTTGTGTGTCTGGGTCTTCAGTCGTGCTGAAAACTGGGAAGGAGAGGCATCTTTTTGTTTGCAGTAGAAACTCCAGCTCCTCTAGGATAGCTTCCCTCACTATTGTTAGAATGGCATTATGTCCTCCATAACTTGTCCTGAGTTGCATTAGTGTTTGCAGTCAATGCCAGGAAGTTGCGTGAGTGCATATGTGTATACGTGCACACACATGTACATACATTCACAGACCCATGTGAAAGTTCCACTACCTGCTTTTAATTTAGTTCTCCTCCAGCGTGAAAGTCCTTAAAATCTTGTCTTTTCATTTGCAGATATTCTTCTGTATTTCCATTCCCTTGGGTTTAAGTCTGGGTTTTTAAGTCTGTTTGAGAGCAGTGTGTATTCAAGGTTAACACTGTCCTTGGCCAGACAAGTCAATCTTAATGACCTGCCACTGAAGAGACAATGTTCCAAACTCTGAAGATGGGAGGCAGGACTTGTTCTTGGGAATACTAGGGGTGGCGTGTCCCTCTTCAGTGTTCCCTTGTTCCCCGTAGGAGCTTGTATCCTGGTTTTTGAGTATTTAGTCTCAAGTGATCAGCAGCAGACCTCTTCTAGGCTTGAAGGCAGTAGTTCTCCTGCATGACCCTAAATCCTGTGTTAGTTCTTGAAATGCTAAAAGGAAAAAAAGCAATTCTTTGCTTCTAAAGATGCTTGCAAATAAGTAAGATGTCAGTCCTGGTCAGAGGAAGAACTGCCATCGTTGATGCCAGTATTTCTAAAGGCAGGAACGTGGAGCTGTCAGGCAGCAGTGCAGAAAGAACTGTCACCTTCATCCATTCTGCAGCTTGCTGCCTTCAGAAGGCTGACACCTTAAGAGATCCAGTAGAATTTTAGCTTTCTCTCTGATCTGTTCTCCTCAAGTCCAGAGACCCCTGGTACTAGTATCCCCATCCAAGTTTAGCATAGTTCATAACTGCTGTCATCCATTCCTTGGTGCTGACACGTGTCAAGGAGCAGAATTCTTGACTAACCCAGTATTGGGTCAGGATGCGGGACAGTTTTTAGTTGTCTCTGTGGCAGGTCTTCATGAATTCACAGATTTTGTTCCAAGATGATGACAAGATCCAAGGCTGCATAGTCATTTAGTGTTGCATAGTGAGAACTCTACTTGTGCTTCTCCTTGTGATACAAGTATAACTGCCCTTCCACAGTCCCTCCCCACTACCTGTCCTCTTCAGTATGGCAGAGGCTGTTTGAGTACAGGAATGAGCTCCTAAGTATGAGGGATGTTCTTCTGGATTCATGCTCCAGTCTTTTCTTCTGGAATCCTCCTAACTGCTTCATGATTTATGGAAAAGAAAGAACACTGTTGGATCAGCTTTAGTCTGCCAGCTCCTCAGGAGTCTTGGGAGAAGGTGATTTGTCTGTTATCTTCTTCTGTAAATACCTTTGTTGTTTATAAGGGGTTAGAACACATTTTCATCATAGTGCTGCAGTGAGCCAGTGTCAGTGTAAACCCCAAACATTATCTGCTGGAACAGATCTGCATAACCTTAATTTTCTCAACTGGCTTGCATTCAGTTAAGCTGTTACTAAAAGTTCTTTGTTCCTACTCTAGATATGGACTTTTTTTTTTCTTGATGTCTTTTGCATAATTTGGAAGTTTAATTCCTACTTACTATATGTTGCTTTTATGGCAATTGTGCACAAGACAAAGAACTGATCCAAGAGGGAGTTTGTGTTCATGGTAAAAGACAAACAGCTTATGTTTTGAAGTTATGCTGGAATCAGCAGAACTTCACTGAGGACTTCTTCAGTCTTTTTTTTTTTTTTTTCCCAGATTATTTTAAGTATGTGCTCAGAAATCTAGGCAGTTAAAAACTTAGGTCTGGAGGAGGGACCTGTGTAAAGTGTGAAGATTCAGGGAGGTACATAATCTTTGCATTCGTTCCTGCTGGTATACCCTTCTTTTGACGTGGTGTGTTTTAAAGCAGAAGGCTGAAAATGTAACTTAAAGATTGCTTATATTTAACTTTTTTTAATAATCTTGCAGGGGGGAGCCTAAAACGTGGTATGGAGCCCCAGGGTATGCAGCTGAACAGCTGGAGGATGTAATGAAGAAGCTTGCTCCAGAGCTATTTGAATCTCAGCCAGATCTCTTGCACCAACTTGTCACCATAATGAACCCGAATACTTTGATGGCCCACGGAGTGCCTGTATGTTGTTGGACTCCTGTGCTACTCCCCCAAACCCAACCCTCTTTCATTTACACTTCAAAGCTGATGATTGAAGCCACTTTTATTACAGGGATGGTGTGGTAGTTTCCATGTGGGTTGTGTCTTCCTTGTCTAGTATAACATGCCAGTATGAACAGATGGGCAATGGAATCATTGCTTTTGGAACTGCTTGGCAAACTCTTCTCTGGAGATCCACCTCAGTATATTTCTATTTCTGTCTCTCAGCTGGAAAGTTTAGTCTTGACCTTTGGAACAATGGCAGGAGCTCTTTGTATGTCTGTCTAATCAGACACAATTTTTTTTGGCATAGAGTTTCTTGCAAGTGGCCAAACCCCATTCTTCCTTTATTTTTCATTCACATCCTCTTAGTTTTCTTAGATTCTTAGGTATTTAAAAACATTTTTCATCAGTTTCCATTGTATTCCATACTAAATTATTCATGGGAATTATGTCCCTTTACAACTTCATTAGCTTTTGACTAGCTGACCTTGGGACTTAAAGGAAAATCTGGAAAAGGTGGCAAAATTTGTGGTGTCTACTATGTTGTGAGAGAGTCCAAAATTGAAAGATGCAGGAAGGACCTGCCTGCTTTTGTGCTGATTGTGTAGCACCAAAAGTATGAGATTTAGAGCAGTATGAACTTTTGAGTAGGTTCCAAATTTCCCTTCCCCTTGAGCCGCAGACTGAGGAGAGCCTCGTCTGTGCTTTGCCTGCGTAACTGCGCAGAGGTAGCCCAGTGCGAAAGGCGCAGATGGCGAGGAGACAACGGCTGAGAGTGTGGGAACAGCTGGATGGAACCCTTTGGTTTCTAGGGTTTTATATGACAAGTTACAAAAAATGCTTGTTGTGATTCTTGGGCTTATGTTTTTAAATATCCAAAGTCATCATGGCAGTTATTAGGAATTGGAAATCCATATTCTCTTCACAGCCTTTGGTTCTGCTTAGGTTCAACCTAACGCTTGTCTTTCTGTTCTCCTAGGTGTATCGAACCAATCAGTGCGCTGGAGAGTTTGTGATCACCTTTCCAAGAGCTTATCACAGTGGCTTCAATCAGGGTTTCAATTTTGCTGAAGCTGTGAACTTCTGCACAGTTGACTGGGTATGTTCCAAAACAGTTCTTCATTACGTACGCGATTCCAAAACGGTTCCAAGCTGATGTACAGCTCTAACTTACTGCTGATGCACAAATCTGGTCCACAAAGCAGGAGGAGCCCATTACTGGAAGGAGAATGTTTTGCTGGAGGTATTTCTTTCATGTAGCGAACTGTGGGCTTTCTCTGGTTCCTAAGGTTCCATTTGAAATAAACATTAGGGCTGATGGATCATTGACAGCAAGAAGTGGGGAAGGTCCTATGCATGCCCAGAATGTGAGAAGCACCGGTGCTGCTAGAACCTGCTCCTTTCGTGTTTCCCAATTCCATTCAAATTGTCAAGAGCTGGAATGAAATTTTTCTGTTTGTTGCGCTGGGAATTCTCCCGGGGGTGCTTTCTACAGCTGAAAAACAAAGCTGACCTGGACTTCTTGGACTTCTTTTCTACTTTAGCTTCTGTGATTAAATTGCATGATATATGAAGAGCAATTAAAGACTTTGATAGTCCTCTAGCAGGGAAAAATAATAAGAAAAATTGCATCTGATGTGAGTAGGTCTCTTGGATAGCAGAGATGCTGTAGGTTTGTAGGGAAGAATACCTTAATGAGAAGGGAACAGAAAGTTTTAATGTTCAGAAGGTTTGTGGACCAGTACTTTATTCCCAGGAAGCTTTGCTCAGCTCATTGAAACAACAGATAGGCATATACTACACGTATTAGGTCATAGTAATTTATTAAGATTTTTGTCTTTTTTTTTAAATAAAAACAAATGGAGGATGGTTGCTCTCAAGTTACAAGTAATCATTTCTCCTTCCCAGCAGATTTCTCAGACACGTGGTGTTACTTGATCTCAGAAAGCTCCTTTGAAGCTACTGATATTTCAAATTACTGCACTTCTGATTTTTTTCTTTCCCCCCAAACTGGGTCTTTGCTATTTGTAAATGTGGCCCATCTAAAAATTTTGCTAGATCTAAAAAACATCACTTAGAAGCAGGAGATGACTAAAACTGGAAGAAAGCTTTCTGAATTGTGACTTTGTTCGTGTATCAGTTGGTTTGGGTTTGTTTTCCCTCTTGTCCTTCCACAAATTTCTTACCAGACTCTAACGTGTAACCTCGCTGTAACCGAAGCACTGCTATGCGCTTGGCCAGTGACAACCTTAAAATAAAGCTATGAGTAACCTGCCCGGCTCAGAATGAATTGTTTACTCTGCCTGGGGTTCGTTAGGGGCTTTAATGGTTCATGGAGTCCGCAATTTCTCAAGCTACAGCAGGGTTCATGTCCTACATAAAACAGCCGTGTCGTTTGAGGAGAAGGTGCAGCCCTGCAGCCTGCCCTTGGCGGAGCATCCCTCCAGTGGCAGGGGCAGCGCAGGTGTGTGTGCTCTTCCCTTGATGCTTCCCCAGGCTTGGGTCTTCCTGAGCCTACTGTGGGTTAGTGATTTAGTTACCCTTAATTATGGTCTCTTCCAGATAGCGCATCTGCTGTAAAAGAGCTATAAACAGTCCTGCTTTACAACAACTTAGGGTCTTGATTTCTCTAGTTTATGAATATTGTCACTAGAAGGGCTTGTCTTGGCCTTTCATGTGGATAGTTTTTGGTTAGTATCATAAAATGTTAGTATCTTAATGTAATTTTCAAAATGAACTCTTCATTTATTTAATGTGTTTCAATGCAGCTGCCGTTGGGTCGCCAATGTGTGGAACATTACCGTCTGCTGAACCGCTACTGTGTGTTCTCTCACGATGAGATGATCTGTAAAATGGCTTCAAAAGCAGATGTTCTTGATGTTG
The DNA here is from genome assembly GCA_025774025.1 of Xenus cinereus. NCBI lineage: Eukaryota > Metazoa > Chordata > Aves > Charadriiformes > Scolopacidae > Xenus > Xenus cinereus. The sequence continues at coordinate 589,139 of JAOXJK010000013.1, forward strand.
TGGTGGCATCTACAGTTCAGAAGGACATGGCTATTATGATTGAAGATGAGAAGAGATTGCGTGAGAAGGTCGATAAACTGGTGAGTTGTGGGAAATACTATTATAATGAGTGAAAGAACAGTTGAAACTGGTGTGAAAACACGTTGGGGCTTGTACTGTGTTGTTAACGGCTTAGAGCTGCGTAGTTAGTACCTTCCCAAGTAGCACTGTTGATTTCAGAGGGTTACTTGGGTAATCAATTGTTACTGTGCATGTTGTTTTAACATCTGCCCTTTAATATTGTTCAGAATGTCTCTTTTAAAGTAGTATTTGTTCTTTCTGTAATTTACTCACAATAGCTGATTTTTCATTTACCAAGATTTCTGCCCACCTGGTTTTAGTATCTTATTTCTAAGCTGCATTATTCTTTTTGATAAATTTAGCTTCTGATGCTTGAGCTTGAGATAATCAGCTCTGCGTTAGATTTTGAAGTGATGTAAGACACTCTTTTGCAGGGAGTGACTGATTCGGAGCGAGTGACTTTTGAGCTGTTTCCCGATGACGAGCGACAATGCTTGAAGTGTAAAACCACCTGCTTCATGTCTGCTGTGTATTGTCCATGTAAACCTGGATTATTGGTGTGCTTGTACCATATCGAGGATCTCTGTTCCTGTCCCACCTACAAATATAAACTGGGGTAAGATTTAGAGAGCAAACAACACTGTTCTGGAGATATTTATTATATGCGTAGATAGTGTGGGTTGATGATCTGGTGTCTCCTCTGTTTTGTCAATAGTGCTAGTTGCGGTGTTCTGTTTCTCTCATTCCTTTGCAAATATAGTGCCCCCAAAACAAAGTGCCTTTGTATATACAAAGACTTTCTTTTCAGCTCTTCTTGCTCTATAATGGCAAAAATTGCAGGATAAGTTAGTTTGCTTTTTTATTTATAGCAACAAGGTCATCATCTCTTAAATCCAGTCCTTGCTGAGTAATATTTTTTGGCTTTTGTTAGTTTTCCTTCCTGTTGTCGTCTTTCCTTTCCTGTTGTTTGTTACATCTTTGTCCTACATGTTTGTAGCTTGTCCTAAGATAATTTCACAGTTGCTTCAATATAACATTGAAATTATTTTTGAAGCAATTGTGATGTTGAAATTGTCTTAGGAGGAGCATGGTGTGGCTGTGGGTCTTAATCACATAACCCTGGTGCACCTTAGACCATTTCTGTGTCGTATGGACCAACACATCCTGGTGCCCCTCCCTTCCACCCTCCTGCTCCCCGCTAGTTTTTGCTGAAGAGTATGAGTTCTGCACTACTTGTAGGTACCGCTATACCCTGGAGGAGCTTTATCCAATGATGAATGCGCTGAAGATGCGTGCGGAATCGTACAACGAGTGGGCTTCCAACGTTAACGAAGCTCTGGAGGCAAAAATTAACAACAAAAAAAGTATGTATCTAATCTTTTGTCTTCAACACATAATTTTAAATAGCTAAATTTTCACTTTTTATTTTCTGAACCTTAGCAACTTTTGGTTTATGTGATAATCGCAAGAAATCATATGTGATTTCACGTTTTAAAGTAAATATTTCAGCTGTTATAGTCCCAGAAATTATACCTGTCTCTCTGAGAAGATTTTAAAGCACTTTGATACAAAATAAACTGAAGTTAAAATGGAAACATATTTAATGTGTTGTGTTATTCCAACTTAACACTTAAAATCTATCACAAAGGGGGACTTTTGTAAACATAGTATCTTTCCCAAAAGGTCTCATCAGTTTTAAGGCTTTGATAGAAGAATCAGAAATGAAAAAGTTTCCTGACAATGATCTACTGCGACACCTCAGACTGGTTACACAGGATGCAGACAAATGCTCCTCGGTTGCACAGCAGCTTCTTAATGGCAAAAGACAAACCAGGTAAATGTTACTATGTGTGTTTGCAACAAAATTGAGTCACTGAGGAGAGGTGCCAGTGATAGATGCCAAGACTTGAAAATAAAAGCAATCTTCCTGTCTTCTCAAGAGAGCCATCTTTTACGGGGAGATTCACCTTTACTGCATGTAATAAATTAAACGTCCCAAGCTTTCAGTCTCTTCTTCCTCTGTCTTTGACAGTCGGGCAGTAAGTTCGTTTTAATGTTCCCCGAAAAGACAGATTGGGGTGGTATTTCCAGACAAAGTAAAACCCAACAAGATCCAGTCCACTTGGCTTCATGCCTTGGGGACTGAAAATCTGTCTGTGGTGCATATGTCAGTATATTCATTACATTTTATGCCTTGTGGAAAATTAAGTGTCTTAACTTCCTGAGCTGATAGCAATGGGAATACTGCACGAGATCTCTGAGAACTACTCGCTCTTTCTTTGGCAGCACTTACATTAAATCTTTTGGACGGGTTATCTGCTCAAGGAATTTGAAGACAGGGCAGTGTTTGGGTAATTTTGTGAACAGGATGTCTGGCTGCCTGGTCCCGCTAGCACCTTCCATGCCTGAAATGAGTTGAGAGGAGACAGAAGATCCAGAAGGACAAGGCCAGGTCTCATTGCATCAGTTGGTGGACTGTACAATGTACTAGCCCGCTCTTGGGGGTCACAAACCACCATCTTCTGTTGCTGATTCTCCACCCAGACTTACAATGGCTGTATCTAGTCTTGTGGGATCACAGATTTCTAAGAAAATCTACATGGAGAACAGTATCGTTCAAGTACAACTCTCTTAATAGCATGAAGTACTTCAGGAAAAAGTGCTTCTCTCTTTTCCCATCTGGACAACTTTGACCTGTCTCTGCTGCATTGAACGACATGGTGGTTGTCAGAGGGGTGGCTCTTTGTGCTGGTGTAACTCCACGTGTGTGGCTTCTGCCTGTTCCTGCGTCAGCAGGTGTCCTATAGCTTGTGTTCTTGCCGTACTTCAGCAGCTGACTTCGAAGGACTTTGGCAGCAAAATCTTCAGCTACTATTTAGACATTATTTTTGTAGCTGTGATTTCCCTTCCTGGTCATAGAATCATAGAATCGTTTAGGTTGGAAGGGACCACTCAGATCGAGTTCAAGTGTTACCACAGTGCTGCCAAGTTACCACTGACCCATGTCCCTCAGGATCACATCTGCCCGGCTTTTAAACACCTCCAGGGATAGTGACTCCACCACTGCCCTGGGCAGCTTCTTCCAATGACTGATAACCCTTTTGGTGAAGAAATTTTTTCCCAATATC